>QANY01003417.1:0-20838 GCA_003255025.1 Datisca glomerata
TGCACTTGTAGACTACATTGCAGCAAGAGATAGGTGTAAAGTCATCAATACTAGTGGGATTAGAGACCTTTGGTATTAAGGTTATTGCAATTGAGTTAACCTCTTTTAGGAGGTTACTTGTAGTAAAAACTCCAAAACAGCTTTGGTTACATCTCCACCCACCACATGCCATGCTTTCTTAAAGAACCCAGTTGAAAAACCATTTGGTCCAGGAGCTTTGCCACTTCCCATACTGAAAATAGCTTGCTTGACCTCATTTTCTTTAATGGGAAGAGCACAAGGATTCCCAAATGTAATGGAGCTGTATTACCGACAAAATAGACAACCAAACAAGTCTCCCATTTGGCAAACTTTCTTTGGTAACAAAGTCAGGGAGCTTAGCGATGACCATATGTTCTTCACAAATTGTAGACTCCTGAAACTCAAGCTCAAACCTACTAGGTTGGTTTCTCTTAACTTTATCAGCCCGAGATCCATCCTTTTATTGTGCTTTAGGTGAAGCTTCACAAAGTTTATGGTAGATAGTGTTGCCCTTAAGTGTTTCAGAATACCCTTAGCAGCCTCCTCCTTATTCTATAAATGTTTCAAAGGTTTGGGGGAAGGATAATACTCACAATTTCGTCTAAACCTCTGAGTAAAAGCATATAACTCAAGATCATCAACTACTTGATTGTATTTTGGAAAATTGGATGAATGAGGTTTTTGAGATGTTGGAGAAGATGAAGCTGACGTGGAGGTGTCCTTTCCATGCTTAGGTGGTAGTACAAAGGTACCTGAAACATGCTCCAAGATGTCTTGAGCAAAGGCAAGGTCAATCCCCCTTTATGTTCAGGTACAACTGTAATTAAGAGAGGATGCCCTTGCTCCGGGTTTTGGGGCAGGTTGTCTGTCCTTGATGAAGCTGACGTGGATGAGTCATATCTATGCATAGGTGGTAGTACAAGGGTACCTAAAACGTGATCCAAGGATGTCTTGGGCAAAGGTAATGTCAAATCACCTTTATCTTCAGGTACAGCCACAATTAAGACTGATTGTCTTTGCTCCGGGTTTTGGGGTAGGCTGTCTGTCCTTGCAAGCAAAGTTTTAGCTTTGTTGTTGCCCAAGGTATGCAAGAGTAGGTGTCCTTTCTGCTTTTGCTTTTGTCCTTTCACTTTTTGATCAGAATGCATGTCATTGTCTGTACTCCATGCACAACTAGGGTTAGCTAGAATTGGTGAGGTGGCAGGAGTTGATTGGCTCTCAAGTACAGCCTCATTGACCAATGTACAAAAGATTTCACCCTTGTTCATCTCTCTCCTCTGTGCTCCTCCTTTGGCCAGAGAACCCTTGGTGATTTGCCTGAGTTTTTCAGACAAGGGAAAGCTTGTTTGCTTCTGAACATGCTCTTTGTCCTTAGAAGCACCTNCAAGTAGCATGCTCCTCGTTATCTCCATTAATACGAGCATCAAGTGCTTCTTCCACATTTAGTGCACGAACACACACCTTTTTCTCACTAACTTCTTTGTTCTCCACAGCTAAAATCTTGTCCACTGGGATATTCCTCCAAGGAAGAGCTAGAAGCAACTCTGACTTCTGGGTTTTCCAGCATCGAACTCCCATCTCCTTTAAACTTTAGGACAGCTTCATGAGACTGAAAGCTCATCTTACCCGAACTTTTCTTACTGATCTTTGAACCTTGCTGAGTCTTGGTTTCAAAATAAGCATCATTCACCATTTTAGAAACTAAGCTCAGCTCCTCCTAAAGGAGGAGCAACAGAAAACCCTCACCTGGTTTCTAGAGAGAAGAGAGAGCTTCTCTCTCTAAAATGTCATTTCATCACCTGCCTGTGCTTTTCAGACAAGGGAAAGCTTGTTTGCTTCTGAACATGCTTTTTGTCCTTGGAAGCACCTGTAAAAGCTTCATTTACAAAACATAACTTTAAATTAACTAATCTTGCTAAGTCATTTTTCCTAATTGGGAGGTGGTAGCAAACTACAATTTTGCTGCAGGAGGTAGAATTTGGGTTGCTTGGGACCCAAAAGTACTTGATGTAATAGTTTTGGATACTATTGACCAAGTTATATTTTGTAAGCTTACTATTAAGCATTCTAATGTTGTATGTTATATCACATTCGTATATGCTTCAAATTCTAAAGTGATCAGGAAGAAGCTTTGGGAATCCTTGTGCTCCCACCACTCACTCACTTCTCATGCCCCGTGGCTTAGGACTTCAACAAATGCACTTCACTATTGAGGCTGAGGACCTTGCATACTCAGGTTGTCAATTCACATGGCCAAACAAGCATCATGATGGAACCTTTATTATGTGTAAGATGGATAGAGTCATTGCAAATATTCACTAGATAGACTCGTTCCCCGAACAAAGTGTCTCTTTGCTCCACCTAGCATCTCTGATCATAGTCTAATTGTCTTACAAATGGAGAAGGACTCCTATAAACCAAGAGTAAGCTTCAAGTTTTTTGAGTTTTGGTTTGAAAGAGAAGGGTTTTGGCAGCTTTTGGACAGAGTTTGGGGGGGTTGAGATTTCAGGGACAGTAATGTTTAGACTCTGTAAGTTGGGAGGCAAGTTATTGTTTTCTACTATTTGTCATCCAAAAAATTATGGTCAACCTAGAGTAGTGAATAGAACTTTGTCTTCTTTATTGCGTGCTATTAATAAGAGGAACTTGAAAACATGGGAAGATTTTTTTGCCACATGTTGAATTTGGTTACAGTAGAAGTGCACATTCTGCAATTAAGTTTTCATCATTTGAAATTGTTTATTGATTTAATCATTTGTCTACTTTCGATTTGACTTTAAGTGAACATGTAAACTTAGACCGAAAAAAGAAGGCTGAATTTGTGAAGCAAATTCATGAGAAGGTGATGTGAATCTAGGAGCAGATCATGGATGTGCGGCTGACTATACACGCGAGAATGGAGCTGAACTTGCACAAGACCCTTTATCCCTCCTAGTGGTCCAATTACAAGACTTAGAGCCAAAAATTTCAAGAAAGCGCTTAATGGGCTGATTCAAGAGAATTGGAATGATTCTGGAAAATTGAAGCCCAATGTGGGTCCAAATGAAATTCAAGGCTTTGTCGATGTCATGAAGGCAATTAAAGAGTCTAATTAGCATACTAAAGCAATTGAAAAGGATAATGAACCTACAAAAACGTGTTTATCAAGATAAGGCCATGAAAGGGCATGAATTGGACTGTTTTGAAAGTTATTAAATAGGGGGATGATCTAGCTTGGGTTGGCTATGCTCAAATACATTGAATATAGTCAATTAGTGATATTTACTTATTGTTATCAGTCAAAAAAGGTCTAAAAATGTGGGAACTAGTTTACTTTAATGTTGGTGTTGCTTCAAGCCTGAAAGTTAATGCTTTTCCTATTCTTGGAGGGTTGTTCCAAGTATAAAACATGATAGCTACGAAAGATGTTATGATGTGAATATTGAAAATAAGTTTGTTATTGTGAGGTGTGTGCTCTTTGATCTTGAAAGAACTCTTTGAACTTATCAACTTAGTTTTGTGATGTTCAAACAATCAAACTTATCACCTTGATTCTTGAGTGATCCTTAGCTTTCTTGGTGTGGCGTTTCTATCCTCTGTAGTCTTAGTTCTTATCTTGCTAGATAATGGGTTAAGGCTCAACAATCTTGTCTTTCACGTTCTTGGGGTTCTTGAACCATCATTGTTATCTAGTTTTATCGCAAATCGTCGGTGTGGTTCATATCAAGTGCCATATAGAGTAAAAAGGCCCAATGAGATGTGTTTAAGCCCAATTTAGATGAACTTTGCTAATCCAGGATCTTATGGGCACAAAATGTACTCGAACTGAATTTTGATGCCCAAATCACGTTTAGGATAAAAATTTGGAGTGTTTTGGTCGTTTTAGGTGCTTTTAGTGCCATATAGAGTCAAAAAGACCCAATGAGACTTGTTTAGGCCCAAACTACATGAACATGGCTAAACTTGGATCTTTTGGGCATGACATGTACTCAACTGACTTTTGACACCCAAAACATGTTAGGGATTAGAATGTGGAGTGTTGAGGTCGTTTTAGGTTCATCTAGTG
Organism: Datisca glomerata; assembly: GCA_003255025.1. Lineage (NCBI taxonomy): Eukaryota > Viridiplantae > Streptophyta > Magnoliopsida > Cucurbitales > Datiscaceae > Datisca > Datisca glomerata. The sequence goes on from QANY01003417.1 coordinate 4,067, forward strand.
TCATACAAACTCAAAAATACCCATGAGACGTGTTTAGGCCCAATTTATACAAACTTGGCTAAACTTGGATCTTCTGGGTATGAAATTTACTCGATCTGACTTTTGATACCTAAAACAAGTTTGTGATAAGAACTTGAAGTGTTGTGATCGTTTCAGGTGCTTTTAGTACAATACGGAGTCCAAAAGACCCAATGGGATGCGCTTAGGCCCAAACTAGATGAACTTGGCTAAACTTGGATCTTTTGGACATGGAATATACTTGAACTGACTTTTGACGCCCAAATCACATTTAGGATAACAATTTGGAGTGTTTTGGCCATTTTAGGTGCTTTTAGTGCCATACAAATCAAAAAGACCCAATAGGACTTGTTAAGGCCCAAACTAGATGAACTTGGTTAAACATAAATCCTTTGGGCACCCTAAATATGTTAGGGATTAGAATTTGAAGTGTTGTGTTCATTTTAGATGCTTCTTGTGCCATACAGTGTCAAAAAGACATATTGGGACGTGTTTAGGCCCAATTTAGATGAACTTGGCTAAACTTGGATCTTTTGGGCATGGAATATACCCGAACTAACTTTTTGCACCCAAATCACATTTAGGATAAGAATTTGGGGTGTTTTGGTCCTGTTTGGTGCTTTTAGGGCCATATGGAGTCAAAAGGATAAAATGAGACGTGTTTCGGCCAAAACTAGAACTACTTGGCTAACTTGAATCTTTTGGGAATGACATGTATTTGAACGGACTTTTGAAACCCAACACATGTTTGGGATAAGTTTATGAAGTGTTATGGTTATTTAGGTTCTTTTAGTACCATACGTAGTCCAAAAGACCCAATGTGAGATGTTTAAACCCAAACTAGACGAACTTGGCTAAAGTTGGATCTTTTTTAGCATGGCATGTACTCGAACTGACTTTTGACACCCAACACATGTTTGGGATAAAAGTTCAGAGTGTTGTGGTCATTTTAGGTGGTTCTAGTGTCGTACGGAGTCAAAAAGACCTGATTGGACGTGTTTAGGCTCAATTTAAATGAACTTGGCTAAACTAGGATCTTTTGGGAATGACATGTAACCAAACTGAATTTTGACACCCAACACACGTTTAGGATTAGAATTTGGAGTGTTCTGGTCGTCTTAGGTGCTTCTAGTCCCATACAGAGTTAAAAAGAGCCAATGGGAAGTGTTTAGGTTCAAACTAGATGAATTTGGCTAAACTTGGATCTTTTGAGAATGACATGTACTCAAACCGACTTTTGAAACCCAAAACACATTTCAGATAATAATTTGGAGTGTTGTGGTTGTTTTAGGTGCTTTTAGTGTCATACAAAGTCAAAAAGAGCTAATGGGACACTTTAGGCTCAAACTAGATGAATTTGACTAAACTTGGATATTTTGGGCACGGCATGTACTCGAACTGAGTTTTGACACCTAACAAATTTTTAGGACAAAAATTTGGAGTGTTGTGGTCATTTTAGATTCTTCTAGTGTCGTACGGTGTCAAAAAGACACTACGGGACGTGTTTCGGCCCAATTTAGATGAATTTGGCTAAACTAGGATATTTTGGGCATGAAATGTACTCCAAGTGACTTGTGACGCCCAAAAAACATTTCGGATAAGAATTTGGAGTGTTGTTGTCTTTTTAGGTGGTTTTAGTGCCATACAGAGTCGAAAAGACCCAATGGACGTGTGTAGCCATAAACTAGATGAACTTGGCCTAAATTCTATCTTTTGGACACCCAACACACGTTTGGAGTTTTGTGGTCGTTTTAGGTGCTTTCAGTGTCATACGGAGCCCAGAAGATCCAATGGGACATGTTTAGGCCCAAATTAGATCAATTTCGCTAAACTTAGATCTTTTGGGCATGGAATGTACTCAAACTAACATTTGGCTCCCAAATCACGTTTTTTTCGGTAAGCAAAAAAATGTATTAACCCAGAAAATACAAACAAATATACAAGGGGCATACCCTAGGAAATACAAATCTACAAAGCCAAAAAGGAGATAAGCCTGGATAGCTAAAGCCAAAACAAATCTAACACAAAAAAAAATAAGCCAAATAAATCACAACGCATTACAAAAACAAACCAAACTTCTCAATACAAAGAAACAAGTTAACATACTCAGCCCCTAAGGAGGCTCAAAAATCAAAAGGTTGAGATCCCATGCAGCTTGGAGAGACAGGTTCAACTCTGAGGCAAGAACAACTCTAAGCAACCAAAGCCTATCCCTAATGGAGCCCGAGATAACCTTTTGGGCATGCATGTACTCAAACTGAATTTTGACTTCAAACACATGTTTGGGATAATAATTTGGAGTGTTCTGTTCATTTTAGGTTCTTCTAGTGTCATACAGAGTCAAAAAGACGCAATGGGACGTGTTTAGGCCCACTTTAGGTAAAGTTGGCCAAACTTGGATCTTTTAGGCTTGGAATGTACTTGAACTAACTTTTGACACCCAAATCACGTTTAGGATAAGAATTTGGAGTGTTTTGGTCATTTTTGGTTCTTTAATTGTCGTACAGAGTCAAAAAGACCCAATGGGACGTGTATAGACCCAAACTACACGAACTTGGTAAAATTTAGATCTTTTGGGCACGACATGTACTCAACTGACTTTTGAAACCCAAAACACGCTAGGGATTAGAATATGGAGTGCTGCAGACGTTTTAGGTTCTTCCAGTGTCATACGGAGTGAAAAGACCGAATGGGACATGTTTGGTCCCAATTTGTATGAACTTGGCTAAACATGGCTCTTATGGTTACAAAGTACTTGAACTGACTTTTGACACCCAAAACACATTTCGGATAAGAATTAGGTGTGTTGTGGTCCTTTTAGGTGCTTCTATTATCATACAGAGTAAAAAAGATCCAATGGGACGTATTTAGGCCCAAACTAGATGAACTTGACTAAACTTGGATCTTGTGGGCATGGAATGAACCCGAACTGACTTTTGAAGCTCAAATTACGTTTAGGATAAGAATTTGAAGTGTTTTGATCATTTTAGGTGCTTTTGGTGCATATAGAGAAGACCCGATGGGACATGTTTAGGCTCAAACTAGACGAACTTGACTAAACTTGAATCTTTTGGGAATGACATGTACTCGAACTGACTTTTGACACCCAAAACACGTTTGGGATAAGAATTTGGAGGGTTGAGGTGCTTCTAGTGCGGTACAGAGTCCAAAAGACCCAATGAGATGTGTTTAGTCCCAAACTAGACGAACTTGGTTAAACTTTGATCTTTTGGGTATGGCATGTACTCGAACTGACTTTCGACTCCCAAAACACATTTGGGATAAGAATTTGGAGTGTGAAGTTTAGCCAAGTTCATTTAAATTGGGCCTAAACACGCCCACTGGGTTTTTTTTTGCTCCGTATGGCACTAGAAGCACCTAAAATGACCACAAAACTTAAAATTCTCATTACATGCCATGCCCAAAAGATTCAAGTTTAGAAAAGTTCATCTAGTTTGGGCCTAAACACGTCACATAGGGTCTTTTGAACTCCGTATTGTATGAAAAACACCTAAAATGACCACAACACTCCAAATTCTTATCCCAAACATGTTTTGGGTTTAGCCAAGTTCATCTAGCTTGGTCCTAAACAAGCCCCATTGGCTATATTTAACTCAAAAGCACCAAAAATAATGAAAACAGTCACAAGTCTTATGCTAAACGTGATTTGGGTGTCAAAAGTCAGTTCAAGTACATTTTGTGCCCAAAAGAAACAAGTTTAGCCAAGTTCATCTAATGTAGGCTAAACACGTCCCATTATGTTTTTTTTGTCTCTGTATGGCACTAGAAGCATCTAAAACACATGGAATGTACTCGAACTGATTTTGGAGTAAGAAATTGGGTTTTTTTGTCATTTTAGGTGCTTCTTGTGCCATACAGAGTCCAAAAGATCCAATGGGACGTGTTAAGGCCCAACCTAGATGAACTTAGCTAAACTTGGATCCTTTGGGAATGACATGTACTCGAATGGATTTCTGAGACCCAAAACATGTTTGAGATAATAATTTGGAGTGTTGGGGTCATTTTAGGTGCTTTTAGTACCATACAGAGTTCAAAAGCCCCAATGGGACGTATTTATGCCCAAACTAGACGACCTTGACTAAAGTTGGATCTTTTTGGAGTGGCATGTTGTTGAACTGACTTTTGACACCCAACACATGTTTGGGATAAGAATTTGGAGTGTTGTGCTCATTTTAGGTGCTTTTTGTACCATATGGAGTCTAAAAGACCAAAATGGGACATGTTTAGGCTCAAACTAGATGAACTTGGCTTATCTCTTTTTTGCCTTTGTAGCTTTGTATTTCCTGGGGTATGCCCCTTGTATATTTGTTTGTATTTTTTGGGTTACATTTTTTTGCTTACCGAAAAAGAAAAAAAACTAGATGGACTTGGCTAAAGTTAGATCGTTTGGGCATGGCATGTTCTCAAATTGACTTCTGACACCACACACACGTTTGGGATAAGAATTGCTTCTAGTGCCATACAGAGTAAAAAAGACCTAATGGGATGTGTTTAGGCCCAATTTAGATGAACTTGGTTAAACCTGGATTTTTGGGCATGGGATGTACTCTAACTAACTTATGACGTGTTTATGGAGTCCAAAAGACCCATTGGGACGTTTTTATGCCCAAACAGATGAACTTGGCCAAACTTAGATCTTCTAGAAATGACATGTACTTGAATGGACTTCTGACACCCCAAAACACGTTTGGGATAATAATTCAGAGTGTTATGGTCATTTTAGGTGCTTTTAGTACCACATGGAGTGCAAAAGACCTAATGGGACGTGTTTAGGTCCACACTAGACGAATATGGCTATAGTTGAATCTTTTGGGACGTGTTTGTGATCTTTTAAGGTGTTTCTAGTGCCATACGGAGTCAAAAGGACCCAATGGGATGTGTTTAGGCACAATTTAGATGAACTTGGCTAAACTTGGATCCTAAGGTTTTTGAGTGTTTTTGTCGTTTTAGGTGCTTTTAGAGCCGAATGGAATCAAAAAGACCCAATCGGACATGTTTAGGGCCAAACTAGACGAACTTGGCTAAACTTGGATCTTTTCCGAATGACATGTACTCGAACTGACTTTTGACACCAAAACACGTTTGGAATAAGAATTTAGAGTGTTACGGTCATTTTAGATGCTTTTAATACTGTACAGAGTCCAAAGGACCGAATGAGACGTGTTTAGGCTCAATTTAGATGAACTGGGCTGAAGTTGGATCTTTTGGGTATTGAATGTACTCGAACTGACTTTTGGAACCCAAATCATATTTAGGACAAGTATTTGGAGTGTTTTGGTTGTTATAGGAGCTTTTAGTGCCATATGGAACCAAAAGACAAATGGGATGTGTTTAGGCCCAAACTAGATGAGCTTGACTTAACTTGGATCTTTTGCGAATGACATGTACTCGAATGGACTTCTGACACCCAAAACACTTGGGATAAGAATTTGGAGTGTTTTGGTCGTTTTAGGAGCCTTTAGTGCCATTTAGAGTCAAAAAGGCCCAGTGGGACGTGTTTAGGCCCAAACTAGATGAACTTGGCTAAACTTGAATCTTTTGAGAATGACATGTTCTCAAACTGAGTTTTGAAACCCAAAACACGTTTGGGATAAAAATTTGGAGTGTTGTGGTCGTTTTAGGTGCTTTTAGTACTAAATGGACCCAATGAGATGTGTTTAGGCTCAATTCAGAGGAACTTGGATCATTTGGGCATGACATGTTCTCGAACTTACTTTTGACACCCAACACAAGCTTTGGATAAGAATTTAGATTGTTGTGGTCATTTTAGGTGCTTCTTGTGTCGTACGGAGTCAAAAAGACACAATGGGATGTGTTTAGGCCCACACTAGATGGACTTGGCTAAACTTGGATCTTTTGAGAATGACATGTATTTGAATGAACTTATGACACCTAAAACATGTTTGGAATAAGAATTTGGAGTTTTATGACCATTTTAGGTGCTTTTAGTACCACACGGAGTCCAAAAGACCTAATGGGACGTCATTAGGCCTAAACTAGATGAACATGCTTAATGTTGGATCAACTGGGCATGGCATGTACTCGAAATGACTTTTGACACCCAAAACAGGTTTGGGATAAGAATTTGGAATGTTGTTATCATTTTATGTGCTTTTAGTGCCATACAGAGTTGAATAGATGAAATTGGATGTGTTTAGCCCCAAACTAAATGAACTTGGCCGAACTTGGTTCTTTTGGGCATGGCATGTACTCGAACTGACGTTTGACACCTTTGATATAAAATTTTGGAGTTCTGTGTTCGTTTTTGGTGCTTCTAGTGCCCTACAGAATAAAAAATACCCAATGGGACGTGTCTAGGCCCAATTTAGATGAAATTGACTAAACTTGAATCTTTTTGGATAGAAATTTGGAGTGTTATGGTCATTTTAGGATCTTTTATTGCCATAAGGAGTCCAAAAGACCCAATGGGACTTGTCTAGGCTCAAAATAGATTAATTTGGTTAAACTTAGATCTTTTGGGAATGACATGAACTCGAATGGACTTTTGACACCCAAAACACGTTTGGGATAAGAATTTGGATTGTTGTGGTCATTTGAGGTGCTTTTATCACCACACGGATTCTAACAGACCCTATGGGACGTGTTTAGGCCCAAACAAAGTCTAAAAGACTCAATGTGACGTGTTTAGGCTCAATTTAGATTAACTTGGCTAAACTTGGATCTTTTGGGCATGGAATGTACTCGAAATGACTTTTTGATGAGGATCTGATTGCACAAACTCAAAGGATGGATCCACTTCAAGTACAAAGAGACCAAATCACAAAAGCTAGAGAAAATAGAATGGCTGAAGCACTCAATAGGAGTATGACGTGGAGCATGATGTGGAGCATGACATGGAGTGTGACAGCCTGCGTGGAGCATGATGTGGAGCATGACATGGAGTGTGACGTGGAGTGTGACAGCCTGCGTGGAGCATGATGTGGCATCCAACATGACATCCTACATGAACCATTACATGGCATCCAACATTGCAGCCGACATGGAGCATGATTTGGTATCCAACATGGCAGCCTACATGAAAAGGCATCCTACATGGCATTACACTTGGAGCATGATGTGGCTTTCAATATGGCAGTCCACATGGGCATGACATGGCATTTTAAATGATGATAAGGAAGCAAGACACCTTGGCAATTCAACCAAGAAGTAGACAACCAATAGGAGTCTTTTGGGTGGATTACATATTTCTTATTTATTAAAATTAATATTTCTTTATCTTTTAAATTTAGTTTAGGTTATTTAAACACTTTAGGACTCTTTAGGCTTCTAGTTTTTCTATTTAAGCATGGTTTCATAATGTATTAAAAAAACTTGGATCGATACAATTTCTTTGTGAGAGTTTTCTCTTTGGTTTTTCTTAGAACTTTTCAGACATATCAAGAATATTCTTATGGCATCTAAAACCTAGACTTATTTATCACTCACTTTTCCTTCTTGTTCTTGAGTGTGGCGTCTAAACCATACATTTGGTTCTTTTCGAAGCATCATTTTAGATCTTAGCTCTTATACCTAATGTTCTCTTTGTGTCATAGAAAACGGGTCAGGGTTTCTTCTTCCTTAAAATCGATCCTTGAGTTCTTGAACCATCATTGTGATCGGGTTTCATCGCAAAGCGACGGTGAGGTTCATATCATTTGGTATCAGAGCTTTTGGTTCTCTAGAGTTAGATTCAAGTTTGATTTGTTTCTGATTTGATGGTGGTTCGGAAAAAGGATCATAACTTTGGATTCGGGAGTCGAAATAGTCATTATTGCATATCAAATCAAATGGTTTTTGAGATCTACAATCTGTACGTTCATTGCGAAGCCATATTTTGTCGTTTTGATCAGTTCACGAGGTGTTTAATTTTTCTGCTCAGTTTCATCTAAAAGTTCAGAATTTTAATTTTCAAATTCGAATTTCCATTGTTTGAGTTATCATCTTATCTTATCTCACCATATCTTGTCATATCTTGTCTTATCATATCTTACCTCATCTTATCATAAATTATCTTATCTTTTCTTATCTTATCTTATCTATATTATCCTTGTCTTATCTTATCGTATCTTTTCTTTTCTCCATTTATCTTAACTTATCATTGTCTTATCTTATCATATATTTTCTTATCTCATCTTATCTTATATTATCTTATCATTGCCTTATCTTATCCTATCATATCTCATCTTGTCATAATTATCTTATATTTTCTTATCTCATCTTATATTATCTTATCTTGTCATAACTTATCTTATGTTTTTTTCTTATCTTATCTTTTTCTTATCTTATCTTATATAATACAAATCTTATCTTATATAATACAAATCTTATCTTATCTCAGCCTATCTTATCTCATCTCATCTTATCCTTAGCTTATCTTGTCCTAACTTATCTTCTGTAAAAAAAGATAGTATAATTTGATCTCCTTTTGTTTCCTTATCTCTAAAATTTATCCCTTAGTTGTTTCCTTTCCTTATCTTCTCATAGTGTTTGATTTATGTGGCTCTTTCAGTTGTTGCTTGAAAATTCAAGATTCGTTTATTAGTTTTAACAAGAACCGAAAGAGAAACTAAGAGTGGTAAAAGGCAAGAGTGTGTGATAAATTCAAAGGGTAAAAGCCAAATATTTTGAGTGAAACACGAGAGAAATTGAGTGAACCTCAAACTTAGAGTGTAAACACGTGAGGAAGAGATTGTGAGGTCCATTTTTTTCTAATCTTATTCTCTTTCAAGTATGTCAAACAACAATGGTAGTGGAGGAATGGCGGAAGTTGGCATGTCAAAGTTACAAATGGAGGCCTTAGTGGGTGAATTGAAAAGAATGTTAGGAGATGGGCTGGAACGAGTGCATGAGAGGATTGATCGGATGGAAACACGGGTGGGGACACCTAGAGCTCCAATTGGGCATCAGAGGGAGAGACGATCACCTAGGGTTGGGTATGAATAAGAATTTGGGGAAGACTTTACTGAAGAGGACCAATATTCTCACATTGGCAAATTAGGCCGTGGGGTTGGAGATAGGAGATTTCAACATAGGAATAGAGAATATAGGTTTGGTGATAGGGTGAACAACAATTTGGGTAGCATTAAGACGAAGATACCATTATTTCAAGGCAAGAATGATGCTAAAGCTTATTTAGAATGGGAAAAGAGGATGGAGCTCATGTTTCATTGTCATCACTATTCCGAGCGTAAAAAGGTAAAGCTTGCTATTGTTGAATTTATTGATTATGCTATTGATTGATGGGATCAACTAATGATATATATAAATAGAAATAGAGAGCGTCCCATAGAGACTTGGGAAGACTTGAAAACCATGATGAGGAGACGGTCTGTGCCATGCCATTACTATCGAGACTTGTATCGAAAGCTGCAAGGTCTCACTCAAGGTAGCCGAAGTGTCAAAGATTATTTTAAGGAGATGAAGATGACTATAAGGGCTAATATAGAAGAAGATCGAGAGGCCACTATGGCGGTTTTTGCATGGATTGAACCGAGAAATTCATGATTGGGTAGAGATGGAAAATTGTGTGGAGTTGGAAGATATGCGGAGACAGAGGAGAAGTTGGCCACAAAAACTGAGCAAAAGTCAGAATCGACCAGCCATGGTTACCAAGGTAAAACAAAGTCTTCTAGTGCTCGAAATCATGATATAAAAGTGCTTTAAAGGCCATGGTAGGGGTCACATAGCGAGTCAATGTCCGAACGAGAGAGTTATGATGCTACGAGATGATGGTGAGATTGAGATCGATGATAAAGATGACAATGAATCTATGTTGTCATTAGAGGATGAGGATAATGAGGAGTGTGCTGTACAAAGAGAATTAGTTGTTGCAAGGAGAGCTCTAAGTGTGAAAATCAAAGAAAAGATGAGGTGCAGTGAGAAAACATCTGTCGTACTAGAAGCCACGATCAAAATGAGGTATGTAGTATGAGTATTGATGGAGGTAGTTGTACTAACATTGCTACTACAATGGTGGATAAATTAGGGCTGTTAACAACTAAAACTACCCCGACCCTATAGGTTGAAATGGCTGAATGATAGAGGTGAGGTAAAGGTGGAAAAGCAAGTGTTACTCTCATTCCAAATCAGTACATATGAAGATGATGTGTTTTGCAATGTAATATCGGTGTGAGTTGGACACTTGTTGTGGGGAAGACCATGGAAAATTGCTAGACGAGTGAAGCATGATGATTTCTCTAATCAATACTATTTTAAACACAATCAAAAGTTGATTACTCTTGTTCCAATGACACAAAATCAGATTTACGAAGATCAAGTAGGGTTGCAAAAAGAGAGTGATCAAAAGAAAGAGAGTGAACAAAATAAATGGAGTGAACAAAAGACAAATAGTGAAAACGAGCATGAAAGCTAGAGAGAGGTAGAGAAAAATGAGGGGAAAGGAATTGAGAGAAAAGAAAAAGAGGGCATTAAAGCCATAGTGAGAGCGAGAAAGGAAAAATTCAATTACATTACAAATAAAAGTGCAACCAAGATGATTATTTTCACATCAACCCCTTATTGTACTTATGTACAAAGAGGCTCTTTTATGTACTAATGATCTCGCCGATTCTTTGCCAAGCAATATTGTTTCACTTTTGTAGGTGTTTGTGATTCACAATGGTCATGAGTCCTTTAAGCATTTAAAGGAGAAACACAAGCTGAATAAAATACATGCTGGTTGGGTGGAGTTCATCGAGACATTCTCATATGTCATTCGGTACAAACAAGATGTAAATGGGAAGGCTGGATTCGTTAAGCAGATACATGAGAAGGAAAAACTCAATATTGAGAGGAGAACGGAGCAATATGCAAAACAAGCCAACAAAGGGTGTCATAAATTGGTTTTTGATCCCGAAGATTGGGTTTGCGTGCACATGAGAAAGGAACGATTTCCAACGCAAAGACGTTGTTCCAAGCTGCTACATAGAGGGAATGATCCATTCCAAGTCGTTACAAGATTAAATGACAATGCCTACAAGCTAGATCTCCTTGGTGAGTACAATATAAGTGTTACTTTTAATGTGACTGACTTGTCTCCGTTTGATGTAGGTGACGATTTGAGGACAAATCTTTCTCAAGAGGGAGGGAATGATGAGGATGCGGTTGCACAAACTCAAAGGATGAATCCACTTCAAGTACAAAGAGACCAAATCACAAAAGCTAGAGAATATAGAATGGCTGAAGCACTCAATAGGAGTATGACATGGAGCATGATGTGGAGCATGACGTAGAGTGTGATGTGGAGTGTGACAGCATGCGTGGAGTATGATGTGGCATCCAACATGACATCCTACATGAACCATGACATGGCATCCAACATGGCAGCCGACATGGAGCATGATTTGGAATCCAACATGGCAGCCTACATGGAAAGGCATCCTACATGGCATTACACTTGGAGCATGATGTGGCTTTCGATATGGCAGTCCACATGGAGCATGATGTGGCTTTCGATATGGCAGTCCACATGGAGCATGACATGGCATTTTAAATGATGACAAGAAAGCAAGACTCATTGGCAATCCTGACCAAGAAGTAGACAACCAATAGGAGTCTTTTGGGTGGATTACATATTTCTTATTTATTACAATTTATATTTCTTTATCTTTTAAATTTAGTTTAGATTATTTAAACACTTTAGGACTCTTTAGGCTTCTATTTTTTCTATTTAAGCATGGTTTCACAATGTATTAAAAAAACTTGGATCGATACAATTTCTTTGTGAGAGTTTTCTCTTTGGTTTTTCTTATTTTCAGATTTATCAAGAATATTCTTGTGGCATCTAAAACCTAGACTTATCACTCACTTTTCCTTATTATTCTTGAGTGTGGCGTCTAAACCATACCTTTGGTTCTTTTTGAAGCATCATATTAGGTCTTAGGTCTTCTACTTAAAGTTCTATTTGTGTCATAGAAAACGGGTCAGGGTTTCTTATTCTTTAAAATCGATCATTAGGTTCATATCACTTTTAGCACCCAAATCATATTTGAGATATGAATTTGGAGTGTTTTGGTCATTTTAGGAGCTTTTAGTGCCATATATAGTCAAAAAGACCCAGTGGGACGTGTTTAGGCCCAAACTAGACGAACTTGGCTAAACTTGGATCTTTTGGGCATGACATGTACTCGAATTTTTGACAACCCAAAACATATTTGGCATATAAATTTGAAGTGTTGTGGTCATTTTAAGTGCTTTCAGTACCACAAAGAGTCCAAAAGATCCAATGGGACGTGTTTAGACCCAAACTAGACGAACTTGGCTATAGTTGGATCTTTTGCTTATGGCATGTACTCGAACTGACTTTTGACGCCCAACACATGTTTGGGATATGACTTTGGAGTGTTATGGTCATTTTAGGTTCTTCTAGTGCCATATGGAGTCAAAAAGTCCCAAACGGGAAGTGTTTAGGCACAATTTAAATGAACTTGGCTAAACTTTGATCTTTTGGGCATGGAATGTACTTGAACTAACTTTTGTCACCAAAATCACGTTTAGGATAAGAATTTGGAGGGTTTTGACCCTTTTTTGTTCTTTTATAGCCATATGGAGGCTAAACTTCAATCTTTTCGGAATGAAATATACTCGAATTGACTTTTGACACCCAGAACATATTTGGGATAAGAATTTGGAGTGTTGTGGTCTTTTCAGGTGCTTTTAGAACTATACGGAGTCGAAAAGACCCGATGAGACGTGTTTAGGGCCAATTTAGATGAACTTGGCTAAAGTTGGATCTTTTGGTCATGGAATGTACCCGAACTGACTTTGGCACCCGAGTCAAATTTAGGATAAGAATTTGCAGTCTTTTGGTCGTTTTAGGAGATTTTAGTGCCTTATGGAGTCAAAAAGACCCAATGGCACGTGTTTAGGCCCAAACTAGATGAACTTGGCCAAACTTGGATCCTTTGGGATTGACATATACTCGAACTGATTTTTGAGACCCAAAACACGTTTGAGATAAGAATTTGGAGAGTTCTGGTCGTTTTGGTGCTTTTAGTACTATACGGAGTCAAAAGACCCAATGAGACGTGTTTAGGGCCAATTTAGATGAACTTGGCTAAACTTGGATCTTTTGGTCATGGAATGTACTCGAACTGACTTTGGCACCCGAATCGAATTTAGGATAAGAATTTGAAGTCTTTTGGTTGTTTTAGGAGATTTTAGTGCCTTATGGAGTCAAAAAGACCCAATGGCACGTGTTTAGGTCCAAACTAGATGAACTTGGCCAAACTTGGAACTTTTGGGACTGACTTGTACTCGAACTCACTTTTGACACCCAAAACATGTTTGGAATAAGAATTTGGAGTGTTGTTATCATTTTAGGTGTTTTAATACCATATGGAGTCCAAAAGACCCAATGCGACATGTTTAGGAATAAACGAGACAAGCTTGGCTAAAAGTTGGATCTTTTGGGAATGACATGTTCTCGAACTGACTTTTTTTTCGGTAAGCAAAAAAATGTATTAGCCCGAAAAATACAAACAAATATACAAGGGGCATACCACAGGAAATACAAAGCTACAAAGCCAAAAAAGAGATAAGCCTGGCTAGCTAAAGCCAAAACAAATCTAAACCCAAAAAAAATAAGCCAATTAAATCTCAACACATTACAAAAACAAACCAAACTCCTCAAAACAAAGACACAAATTAACATACTCAGCCCCTAAGGAGGCTAAAAAATCAAAAGGTTAAGATCCCAAGCAGTTTGGAGAGACAGGTTCAACTCTGAGGCAAGGACACCCCTAACCAACCAAAGCCTTACCTAATGGAGCCCGAGATAACCTTCACCAAAACAGCATTATCCCTGATTTTTCCCTGGAAGATTCTGAGGTTCCTCTCCCTCCAAATATGGTAGATAAAGGCTCTAAACAAAAGCTTCATAATGGAGCTAACAAGGGACTTACCTTTGGCCTTAACTAGGAGCCAAGAGATCCATTGACACCAGTTGGAGTGGGGGCTGCTCAAACCACATTTAGATAGAAGATTGTCCCAAATTGGCCTTGTGGATTTGCATCCCACAAAAAGGTGCTCAGCTGACTCACTCCCACCCACGCAAAATACACATGAAAGGCTAATAGATGTAGGCATGGACCAATTTTCCATTCTATCCTTAGTCAGCAACTTGCCTTTGATAGCCACCCAAGAGAGGAAGCTAAACCTAGGCACATGGCGATTGAACCAAATCAGCTTAGCCCACCTTACATACTCCCTATCCGGAGCAAGGGCTTTATAGGTATCTTTAACAGAGAAAAGCCCAAGAATCCCTCACTAGACCCTTGGGAGAGGGGAGAGAGGTATCTCTAATCTCCATAAGCTCAAAAGTGTTTGAAGAGGGCCAATTCCAGCACCCATTTCGAATCACCTTACTCACTCTAGAGTCAATACCCCACCCTGTACCCGAGAGAAGCCTTGGGACAAATTTGGTAATGAGAACCCCCAAAGGGTGCCATTGATCAGTAAGAAGCCTCACAGACTCCCCATTGCCAATAGTAACTTTGCAAAAGGGAGAGAATTTATCCCTCAATTTCAGAATCTTTCTCCAAACCCAAGAGCAAGCAGAAGGAATATGAGTAATAAAAATGGAACTCTTTTTCACTAAGAAGGTGAAGCACCAATCCTTCCACAAGGAATAGCAATCATTTGAGATTAGGAACCAAAGGTGCCTTGCCACCGAAACTTCATTGGACAGAATCAACTCCTTTAAATCAAGACCTTTCTGAGATTTAGGGGAGCAAAGATCCTCCCAAGCTACTTTGGCCCCAGATTGTTTCGCCTCATTAGCATTCCAAAGATAGTTCCTAAGGGCTGCTTGGACCGATTTAATGACCTTCTTGGGGATAATAAACAACCCACACCAGAATTGAAAGATAGCTGCCAACACTGACTTGATCAATTGAAGCCTCACAGCAAAAGATAAATATTTTGTTTCCCAAGATCTGATTCTGGCCTTTTGTGTTGGTTATGGAGGTTCTATCTGGTATTCTCAAGCATGCTTCTCATAAAGCGGACTTTGGCTATCACTGGAGGTGTAAGGAGCTTGGTATTGTTAACTTATGCTTTGCTGATTATCTCTTTATCTTCTGTAAGGGTGATATTACTTCTGTTCAACTAATTATGGAGAGCTTAAACTTGTTTGAGGCCACGTCTGGTCTTCAACCTAATCTACAAAAAAGTCAGATTTTCATGTCTGGGGTCCATCCATCCACTTCTCAAGAAATTCTGGACTTGTGCAATTTCAGCATTGGGGAGCTTCCTATGAGATACTTGGGGGTTCCTTTGATTTCCTCAAAGCTTAGAAAACGGATTGTATCACCCTTGTAGACCATATCACAGCTAGGGTGAAGTCTTGGGAGTCTAACTACCTTTCTTATGCTGGAAGATTACAGTTGGTTAAATCCGTTAAGAAAGCTCTCAGGAGCTTTAATCAGGCCTCTTGCAATGATATTTCAGCAAGGGCTCAGCTAGCAAGGAGTAAATTGAGTGCTATCCAAGGTGCTCTTGCTTCTGACCCTTCTAATGCTTCTCTCCAAACTGAGGAAAAATGAGCTTATAATGACTTCATTGAGCTTAGAAACGCAGAGGAGAGCTTCTTGAGGAAAAAATCTATAGTGCAATGGCTGAGTTTGGGGGATCAAAACACCTCCTATTTTTTCCAAAAAATGAGGAAAAATAGGTCTAGAGCTAAAATTAATCAACTTGAAGATCACAATGGTGTCATGTTGACTGACCCTTCTGAGATTAGCCAGCGTATTGTCCAGGCTTTCACTGACCTCTTGGGCACTCCCAACATTGGGGTATTCTTGACCTCATATTTCCTAAAAAACTTAGTTTGCATCAGATTGAGCTCCTCAGCCAGCACCAGAGAGGAGATAAAACAGGTGATTTTTAGCTTTAATAGCTCAAAAGCTCCGGGTCCAGATGGTTTTTCAGCTGGCTTCTTTAAAAGAGCATGGTATATCATTGGAGAGGAGGTTATTGAGGCTGTTTTGGAGTTCTTTGGCTCCCAATCTTTACTAAAGCAGGTCAATACTACTACTGTTTCCCTTATCCCTAAAGTCCCTAACCCCTCTAGGTTTAGTGATTTTAGGCCTATTTCTTGTCGTAATGTTATCTATAAATGTATTACTAAGCTTTTGGCAGATAAGTTGAAGCTTCTTCTCCCAGATCTAATCAGCCCGAACCAAAATGCATTTGTTCCGGGGAGAAGAATTGCTGATAACATTTTCTTATCCCAAGATCTTGTTAGAAACTACCATAGAAAGAGTAATAGCCCAAGGTGTGCCCTAAAAATTGATTTGAAGAAGGCCTATGATTCTGTGAATTGGCATCTTATTGGCAGGATCCTTGATTACTTGGGGTTCCCAGAAAATTTCACTAAGTGTGTTATGGAGTGTATTTCTACCCCCTCTTTCTCTATCAATATCAATGGTGAGCTGAAAGGGTTCTTTAAAGGGGCCAAGGGGATCAGACAAAGAGACCCTATTTCTCCTTATTTATTTGTTTTAGTAATGGAGGTTCTTTCTAGCATCATTCATTTTGCTGCCCAAGAACCTAACTTTGAGTTCCATTGGAGGTGCAAAGAGCTCAATATAGTTAATCTTTGCTTTACAGATGATCTCTTAATTTTTTGCAAATAAAATGTGAAACCAGTCCAAATTATTAAGGAGGGTCTCCTTCTCTTTGAAGCCTTATCTGGGCTTCAGCCTAATCTTCTTAAGAGCCAAATCTTCTTCTCA
>QANY01003420.1:3816-58487 GCA_003255025.1 Datisca glomerata
AAAATTGAAAGTTTCACAACTTAAATATTTGCATAATCTTGTATAGAGGTTCTACTCTCTATTTTATGCATTGTTATGTGTGAGAAAATTATCCTAGGGGATCTTTGCATCAAATGTACACTTTCAACCCATTAAAAGGGTTGATTCACATTTGGTTAATTTTTCCACCCCTCAAAACTTTATCATCATCCTTATTAATTAAGTTGATGACAAAGACATCTCCATATCTAATTTGTAAAAAACCATCAAAGCATAAAATTAAAATGTTAAGGTTTAAATGAGGAGAAATGATAGTGAATGAACAATCCACTTATGTATATAAAAAAAATATAAAAGATATCAACTACATTCATATGAAGAAGTGAGATGAACAAGATATATTATGAACAAATGTACCAAACAATTAAGCTACCTTGAGAAGAAAAAGTGGAAGAAGATGAAGATAATAGAAGTATAGAACTTCTTCCTCTCTCTAAAATCACCTCTCTTTCCAACCCCTCTCTTTCTCACTCTAAAAAATGACTTTCCCCCCCTTTTTTTACTCCCCAAAAGACCTCCTCTTAAGTGAAGACTTCATTCCTATTTATAGGCAAAATTAGGGTTTGCCTTTTTTACTTTTAGTCTTTTTTTTAGTTTTAATTTTTAGTCCTCTTTTTTCAATTTTTACTTTTTAGTCTTCTTTTTTCAATTTTTACTTTTTAGTCTTCTTTTTTCAATTTTTACTTTTTAGTCTTTGGACCACTTTTCTTATTTTAGTATTGGATTAGCTTTCAAATTATACACATAGTCTTGGATTATTAAAAGAGCCAAAATATAAAACATGTATATTTCATGTATTAGGCCGGATAAAATACAGTATCTACAGAGAAAACCCGAGAGACGACGTCAATTTACAGTCCTACTTAATATTATATTAGTTCAAAGATTAACTTTTATTTACATATTCCATTAAGGTTTATCCTATAAAAAACGTAAAAAAAGTGTCAATATATGGTTATCTAAATATTAATTGAAGGTTAATCCCACTTGGAAGAGGAGTTTCTCCCGTTGGACTTTAGTTAGGTGAACCTGGGCCGTTCGATCTGATCTGGACTATCCAGCTCTTACCCAACTGTTAAAGGAAAAAGATAAAAAAAATTTACTTTTTTTTACTTTTAATATATAATTTGAGTCGCCTAGATCTAATTGAATGGCTCAAGTTTAACTTCCTTTTTGAAGTTGGAGGATTCATATCCGCCCAATTTATATTGAATGTCAGTCATTTGTTAGACATAAAATGAAAAGCGTGAAAACAAGATAGTAATGTCTCAATTGTGTATAGTGATTGTAATGAGGCAAGGTTTGAATTTGAAGTTTGTGGTTTGTTGTCTAGTCACGACAATAAAACAATAGTTTGAGAATGTGGAAATTGAAGCCTGAAGTAAAGGACACGCACTAAGGTCAGTCTCTAGATAGGGTTGCTTAGTGTAATAAGGTCTAGAGAGTCAGTATGCGGATATTTGTAAAATAGTAGAATGCTACTATTTATAGGTAGTAGCTAAAACTACGTGTAATTAATCTATTGATCAATTAAATATGTCTAGATTAAAAGCATTCACCTCAATTAGTTATATTGAGGTAGCTAGAAGGAATCTCACGTGTATCTATAGCATAGGTGTCATAGTGGCATGATCGAGGCTTATTCAAAATGTAGCAATGAGAATAACGTCTCTTTTATGTTTGTATTATGTGATTTGCATGTGATGCCTAGCATATTGACAAACGCTTCAATACAAAAACTTTACAGAACTTCAACACGACGCCCTTAAGGGCGTGACCATGGCGAGCAAGGTGCCCTCGTGGGCAAGCAAGGTGTGGTGGCGAGTAGTGCGCCTCAACAAGTAGGGTGCCCTACCGTTCGTAATCACAAGAATAATTAACTTATGTAATGAATATGTAGACACATGAAAATTTCATACAACGAATTAAATTTCATACAACGAATTAACTTACAGAAGTCATCTCTGGTTAGGTCAACATGAGGATAGTCAAATTTCATATACAACGATAAAAATAATGGTTTAGAATTTATTATCATGGTGATAGAAAAATTATTCAACTAAAATATGAAAAAAGTGATACTATAAACTGTTGTGGAGCAAAATAAATATGATATTTTAAATAGATGTGGATCTAGGATTTTAGTTCAACATAACCGTTTTTTTATTTTTAATACTTTTAGTAGTGTTTGAGGTTTATTCTTAGACTTAATAATTTTTTTTATGAATGAAATAATAAATCCATAAGGAGATAAGGGAATTAAGATTCTTCGACACTTACCATCATTTCGATGCGACTCTAAGGAGCGAATCCCGATTTATCAACATGACCATCCCATTTTTTAGACGTAATTGATGTGGACACATATATTTTTCAAATTTTTTATAAAATAAACATTAAATTGATCAACGTGTGCAATGTATGTGGGAATACATTGATAAATAAAAAATATAACAAAAATTAAGGGTCATTGTCAAATTGGAGACAGTGGGGTCTGAACCCAAGACCTCTCTTATAAAAATATTATATATGACCAATGAGCTATGTCACCATCCACGGGAGGCACGCTACAAATAAAACTTAAATACAATAAAAAAATTGTTGTTATTGAAACATAAAAAACCAAAAACCGAGAGGTCAGGAGGGCAAGTGCCCCCTCTGGACCTATAAGAAAACCCATTTATGTTTTTGCAATAAATGCTCAAGATTTATGGGCAAATGATTCTGAATAACAAAATTTAAAAGATACTCTATCAAATTAACTAAACAGACCATTTGAAAACTCAAATCAGATAAATTGGTAAAGTTTTTAAAATCAGGAATTCAGGTCTTTTTCCTATGAAATTATTTTTCCGCCCCTTCTAATTAAAGAAGTCTAAGTATTTTTTGTCTTATTCATTTGTGTTTGTCCAGAATTATAAAAACTACTTACTCTGACAAGTAGTTTATAAAAACTATTCGATTTGAGTAATTAGTTTTTGTCTTATCATTTTTGTTTGTCCAGATTTATGAAAACTACTTGGTCTGATCAAATAATTTTTATACACTGCTTGCTCAGACCAAGTAATTTTTTCTTTCATTTTTGTTTATTCAGAATGATAAAAATTGTCTGCTCTAACCAAATATTTTATAAAAAACTATTTGGTCTAAGCAAATAGTTTTTTCTTATTTATTTTTATTTGTCCAGACTCATAAAAGCTACTTGATTTGATAAACTACTTATTCAATCTAAGTAGTTCATATAAGCTACTTGCTCAGAGCAAGTAGTCGTTGCGTATACATTATTCATTTGTCCGTATTCATAAAAAAATATTTGATCTAAGCGAGTAGTTTTTATAAACTACTTATTCATACTAAATAGTCTTTGCATTAATTCATTTTTGTTTGTCTCAAATTATAAAAATTACTTGCTCTTAGCAAGTTGTTTAGAAAAATTACTTGATCTGAGTAAGTAATTTTTTTAGTCATTTTCATTAAGTATGTTAACATTTTTACTTGACTCGGGAAGTAGATAACATATATTATCTTAGCACATCAATAAATCATGAGATATATAATATTTTACGTCATATATTCTCAAATATACACAAAAAATGTATGATACCAATTGTTACATTAAATAAACGTCGATTAACTGAAATGGAAACTAGTATTGTTAGTTTTTTATTTGTGAGGCCCTAGACAAAAGTAATTAAACATGCTAGCTCACTTGTGATTTCCATCAACCGTGCGATCAATAATTAAACTTGGCTACAATTAAAATCAACTTCTCTCTCTATCATACTCGCAATATGGCTAGGTAGGGTTGCATTACTAACACAATTCTGACCATTTCTATTCTTATCTGTACGGGCACTATACTTGTCTGGAGTTCATACCTCTTGAATAAATGAGTTTTTATTTGGTCCAACCTTAGTAGGCCGATCCCCATCAGAACTGGTGGACAATCATACAATTTCTATGTTTTCTTCTTCTCAAACATATACATAATTTGACAAAACTAAACTTTTGACCCACATTTCTACCACCATGATTACCCTTTTGATCCTTTTTCCCTTCATGGTGATTTTTACCACCATTACTACTATCCTTCTTCCCTCCATTGTGATTTTTCCCTTGGTTATATTCTCAGCCTTGCCTAATTTGGACACGGAAGGCATATACAAATATTCACTTTTCTTCTTCATAGCATCAACATTCACAATTTCCTTCGTTCCATGGCCTTTATCCATCATGGTCACCATCCTTTGCCCGAGTGATCCCTATGGCCATAACCAGACTCATAATCATCGTCAAACTCATCAAAACCATCATCAATTTTGAGCTTCACAAAATTCAGCATGTTTCCCTGATATATTCGTTCGGTTAAGAAGAGAATTTTCAAATCGAATAGAAATCTCGGTTCTTTATATATGTCAAACTAAATTAAGACAAAAAATAGTTCATCAAACCGGCTCAATTCCTTTCAGTTCAGTTTAGTTCTTTCGCTTCTTGATTTATTTGGAGCCTAATGAATACCCCTAGATTTTCTAAGGTAGCTAATGATATCTAGGGTAAATTCTTTTTACCTTCTCAAACTTTATTATCTTGGTTGCACGTTAAAATCCATAATCTGGTTTCGATCATATTGTAAAATGAGGTTTGTTTTTCTTGGTCTTCCTTTCAAATTAAAACGTCTTATGTTTGTGTTACATGAGGTGGTTGTTGCCCTCAGTTAAAATAATTTATTTTACTTTCGAGGTTAAAAAAATTGAACTTCTAAAAGTAAAAAAACTCTTTAATTTTCGCTACTCTCTCATATTCTCTCATCTCTCATATTCACAAACTTTAAACTGACACAACCACTCCAGTCAAGTAAAATGCAGAATCAATCAAAAAATGACATCTTTGTCACAAATGAATCCTTTGATAATGGAATATGAAGTCTCAGTTTCAAGTAAATTTTGTGTTAATCATTACATACTTGAGAGGGATCACTCTCATATGTCGAGATTTTTTTTTCCGGCATGGATGTTGTGAATATTTGGTGAATTCTAACACGTATTTGATGAACCCTAAAAAATTTGATGAACCCTTTAAATAAACCCCATATATATTTAATGAACTCACACGTATTTAGTGAACCGACATGGATGCCATCCCGACAATGTAGAATTTTCCACTTTCAGAGATGTTTCTATTTGAACAAAATGTTTTTAAAGAAAAGTAAACTCATGGGCATTGAAGAATCTTTATGGGGCTTATTAGCAACCGTGATATTGGTGATCACACTAGATCATGGCTCCGAAGATTCTTACTCATAATGCGTTCCGACTCCGACACCTGTCTAGGGGACACTGAATCTTAAAAAATTCCTTTTAGGCGTTGGATCTGGCGGGGACTCCAATCAGCAGCGCTTACTTTTATAATTATTCAAAGATTCCAGCGTGTTTGTTCATTATTGGGAGTTTTGTTTTCTCCACCCATTGGCCATTTTATTCTATTTTATTTTTGTAATAATTTCCTTAAGAATTTTTTAAACAGTGATTGAAAAACTATAAAATAATTCCTAAATTCTAATATTGAAAGTTTTAATTTTGTTAATTATAATCCTGAAATTATATTTTTGAAATAAATTAATCTTCCGTCCATAGTCATTTATGAAGCCGTTAGTACATCCAAAATTACGTCGTTATGGCTTCTGAATTAACACATCAAACTATGTCCTCTAGGAAAACTACTTCTCCCATTTCACATTTCAGATTTCACCATTTCACATGCATATGAAATCTGAGATTTATAAGGCATTTCAGAATTTGACATCACCCACTCAATAAGTCCCACATATTTAGCTTCTTTGTGCATACACGGGGATAAAACCGATGAACGGGAATATAGTGAAGAATTTCAAGAAGCCCAGATGAAATTGGACACAAAGGAGCTAAACATAAGAGCATAGGGAAAATATATTAGGGATTTGGGTTCTTTTTTTGGTCTTTAGTTTTTTAGTGATATATTAGTTTATTTAGTTATTAATTAAAAATAATAATTGGAGTTTTAATTTGATTAAAAAAAGTTTCACTGTAAAGATGGGGCTGATATTTTTTGGTCTTGGAGAAAACTGATCAGGCTTAGAGAGAAAATATCTCATATATGCAGGTTAAAGATCAGCAATGTACAATCTTTCTTTCTTTTCACTGACACTTGGTATGATGAATGCATTATTCTTCAACGGTTTGGTAATGACTTTGTTAATCTGGCTGGTTTAAATTTTTATTACCCTATGTCTATTCTTATTAGAGAGGGGACTTGGCGATAGCCTAACCGAGTCATTGAGAGTCTGTTCTAGTCCAAACACATTTATCTTATCTCAAGGTTCCCTTCTGAAAATGAAGATAGATGAATTTGGACAGCTAGTAGTAATGGTGATTTTTCTACTAGAGATACTTATACTACTTTACCTCCCCAACACAATAATGTTACAGGGAGTCACCTGGTTTGATTTTCTGAATACATCTCCAAGTGTGCTTTCATTCTTTGACTTGCTCTCCATAACAAGCTCAACACTAAGGATATAATTTATAAATGGAACACTGGTGTTGGCTTGGAGTGTGTTTTTTGCATTGATGACTATGAATCTATTCATAATTTATTTTGTGATTGTCCATTTACTAGACACATTCCTGGTTCTTTATCGAGGAGATGTGATGTTTCTTCTATCCCTAATTCCTGGGTTGAGCTGATTCTTGGGCTTCTCTCTTTTAGAAGCCTTAAGTCTTATTCTTTTTTGAGTACTAGACTTGCTTTTTCTACTTTTGTGCACTGTCTTTGGCTTGAAATGAACATGAGATTTTTTATGGGTAAAATCATGGATTCTCGTCTCATTTTGAGAAAGATTTTAGTATGGTTACGGAGAGATTATCATTTCTTACCAAGAATAGATCTCTCAACTTTGATGATGATTCTTTGGAGAGATGGATGTAATTTGTAATTATTCTCTTTGTTTTCTAGTCTTGGGATATGCCATTTGTATTTGTGTAAATTTTTTGGTTAATATAATTTTTGCCTTTGACCAAAAAGAAGTTTTTGTTAGTTTTTAACAGAAATTAGTCGGGGAGGGGTATAAATGACTAATTCACATAGTTTATGAGTATTTGATGTTAAATAATAATTTAAGAGTATAAATTATTGATGAGTGAAATTTTAAGGATGTAAATTAAATTTAACCATTTTTCTTATGTTGCATGTTCATCCCAAAACTTAGATTTATTGCTTCCTTTCTTAGTCAATGTGCTCAGCGTGGGACGGATGAGTGTTTCGAGTAGTGAACGGGCAGATGTGTGAGCTCTGTACAACGTGAGAGCTCATTGATAGAGAATGCGCAAGAAAGAGTGAGAACTGAAATGAAATGAATTTCACCGTAGGTTAATTCTGAAGCCAAAACAATGTAGTTTTGGCTATACTAATGGTAGCATAAACAGATACAGACGAAAGCTTAGTAATTTTAGTGTAAAAATGTAAGTTGATGGTAGAAATGACAGAAATAAAATTTCAAGATTAGAAAAAACAAAAAATGTAGGTTTTGAGGGTGTATTTTTGTAGTATTCTCTTAGTTATTTAATGATCTCTCTCAAAAATAAAAAATTTTGAATAAGGAATTTGAGTATTTAAGTGGTAGGTGAAATAGACGTGAGAATTCAAACAAAACTGAATTTTTAAAAACAGTGAAAAATGAAATGAGTTGTGGAATTTGAATGTTGATTTATAGAAAAGTAAAAATGAGAGAAATAATGAAATTATTTTATTATTCAAAAACAAGTTCAACAGTAACACTAACTCTTTTAGTTTAAATATTTTGACAACGCATGTTTAAAAACAGTTTTCAAAATCAATTTAATTAGAAATTTACATAATTAATAAACTTATTTTGAGCTGTTCCTTAATTTTTTTTAAAAGAAATTGCATTTAAACCATTAACCAAATGATTTAGAGATACTATTATTTTGTTTACTATTTTAAAAGTCTTATATTGTGTGAGTGTGGGCGAATACTATATTAAAAGAAGTTTAAATGAGAGAAATTTTTTATTCTCATTTTTGTCTTTTAAAATCTATTAAAATATAGTGCAAATTAAGTATTGCGCTTATTTTCTCATTTAACTCATTTGATAATATTTTATTTTTATTCAATAATAATTTGTTGAAAAAATTACATGTATGAGCAATATAATTTACATCAAATTTCAATTTGATCACTATAGTTTTATTTTTCTCAATTATATCATCATAGTTTGTAAGATGTTTTAATTTCATCACTCTATCCACATTTCGCTAAAAACTTAAGAGTTTGCTGATGTCGCAGACACGCTTTTTTACACATGCGTGCCACGTCAGCAGAGTTATTGCATATTAGATATATCTTTTAAATTTATATATCATGTTCTCTCCTCTTAATTTGCTTATAGTTAGTAAAATAAAATATTTTGATAATATTATATAATTGGAGACGTAAATATCCGTAGATTGATTTCAAGATCTTTGACTAATATTTAATTATAAGTCAATAATAATTTGTTCGTTATAAATTTATATATTAAATATTTTTTAATATTTATGTTATCAGTAACATGAAATTTCATATACATGAATTTATAGAAAGACAGTAATATATTTTAAATATGAGAAAATATCTCTTAATATGATATAATTATTTCTTAAGAATATGATAAATTGGTAAAATAAAACTATTTTCTATATTATTGAAATAGTACTAAAATTTTAATATTATAAATAAACTATTATTAGTACCATTTCACTTTTAGTTTAGATGTAGAATAATTTTTGAAGATGATGGTATATTTATTTCTGTTAATATTAAATTAAAATTATATGAACATTTTAAGTTGGTTGATTACCTACGAAGCATGTATGTGTCTACCATTTTTTAAAAAAAGATTGTAGAATTTATGTACCAGTCAAACATAATGAGTCGAAAAAATTGGATTATTAGCATATTGATAAAATTGACTGTTAGTTTACAAATTTGAGTCCTTTTATGGATTTTTGTTAAAATTACAACAATAAAGGGATTATAGTATTTTGTTAATCAATCTCACAATCTCATGATATGATATGTTGGTTATACGTAAATTTTTAACTATCGTCTCAACACATATAAACCTCTAGTATAAAAGGGTATATTTAATAAAGTGCCACTAGCTACAACACATTTTGTATTAAAGAAAATATTACATGGCAAATATATCACTTATATATTTCCAGAATTCTTGCATAAAATTTCCTACAAAATCAACACTTCGTTTAGGTTAAATTGTAATATTACCAGCTCGTATCTTGATTGTTTTGCCATCATGACACCCTTTTTTGCCACTATTTTTTTTTAAAACTCTTTTTTGCCATTAGAATTTGTCATTTTAAATTCTGCAATATATATTTTTTATAAAGACCAATATATTAAGAGAAAAAGTCACAAACTATAAGGGGCATATCCTAGAGAAGCAACAATCAAGGAGGATTATCCAGTAAATGGGAGGCTCCAACTAGCAATAAGTCTCATATTTATAGAAGAAACATGGAGGGCTTTAAGGTTCCAAAGTCTATCTCTAAGAGAGTTGACAATAACCTTAACAATATTAGTCCTATCCCTAGTCTTCCCTTCAAAAGTTTTAATGTTCCTCTCACCCTAAATATTATAGATAAAGGAGTTAAAAGCAAGCTTAAGAATGAGACTCCTAAAGTCCTTTATCCTGGTGTTGGTAACTAGTCACTCAAGCATTTGATCACAACAAGCAACATTACAATGGAGCTCACAAGTTTGAGTAATAGAAGACTAAACAAACCTAGAGAAGGAACAATAAAAATATTAAATGATCTCTACTCTCTACGTAGTTACAACAGAGAATGCATTCAAGATCAACAGTGATACTCTAGTTAATAAGCTTGTCCTTGGTAGAGAGCCTATTCCTACAAGCAAGCAAGCTAATGAAAATGTGTTTAGGGATATTAAAAGAAAACCAAACAAAACCACCCCAATTCACCTTGGGGCCATTCTGCCTAAGCACACAATAGGAAGAGGAGGTAGAAAACCTACCATCAGGGGCAGGTTCCTAGATCCATCTATCAGTAGTGGCTCTAAGAGGAGGAGGCATACTGATAAATGCATCTTTAATAGATATCAGAGCAGTAGAGTTTGTAGCAGGCCAGTGTCAATTGTCATCCCTAATAACCATACTGACCTTGGTTTCAATAGTCCAGCCAGTGTCAAGAGTAAGAGACCTCAGAGACCTCCCAAACCTATTCACAAGGACACCAAGCTTATGCCAAGGGTCTCCCTGAATGGAGGTTTGTATGCCATCCATAATTCTAACATAATAGCAGTTAGTGAACCAATTCCTTGCCTTGAGGAGTTTCCTCCACATCCAAGAGCAATCATTAGGCACACTGAAGTGAATAGTGCCATTTTTAATGAGATGAGTGTTACGCCATCTACTCTAGAGGGAACTAGCATGGTTGGTGATTAGATACCAAAGGTGTTTAGCAATAGCTGCTGAGTTCCAAGTGACCAACTCTTTAAGTCCTAAGCCACCATAATCCTTAGGCTGACAAACATCCAACCAAGCAACTTTAAAGTATGAATGCCTTATAGGATTTCCTGACAAGAGGTATTTACTAAGGATGGATTGAATGTCTCTCAAGACTCTCTTAGGGAGAATGAAAAGCCCTTCCCAAACCCCCTGAAAAGTTAGAAGCACAGTCTAGATGAGTTGTAACCTATCATCAAAGAAAATGTGCTTGGTCTTCCATATTTATTTCTGCATGTTATCCTATCAACCAATTTTGCTCAGTCTCCCTTACCAAGCTTGGAAGACATCAGAGGCATATCAAAGTACCTCACTGGTAGTTATCCATTTTAGAAGTTCACAAGATCAAGGCATTGATGCTTGAGCTGCTTAGAGACACCAGAGAGAAGACTTAGCTCTTGGCAGGATTAAGATTCAGGCTTGACATAAAGTAGAATAGCTCCAAACAGTCCATAGTAAGCCTAAGGGATTCAACAGTTAGAGAAGATAAGGAGATCATCATCAAAATAATGTTGATAATTCTGAGCTCTTTGCATCTCCAATGGAACTGAAAATCAGAGAGAGTGGAAGCATGTTGAAGCAGACCAGTGAAAGCCTCCATAATAATGACAAAGATGTGGGGGAAATGGGTCCCCTTGTCTAAACTCTCTAGCACCTTTGAAGTACCTATGCATCTCACCATTAATATTGATAAAGAAGGAAGTAGAAGAGATATAAGCCAGGATCCAATTACTGAAGAGGGCAGTGATCCCAATGCACTCCATAACAGGAGTAATAAATTGTCAACTAACACAGTCATAAGCTTTCATAAGATCAACTTTAAGGGCACATTTATCACTGTTATTGCTCTTATGGTGATTTTTGATAAGATTTTGAGACAAAAATATGTTATCAGCAATCCTTCTACTAAGGACAAAGGAATTCTAGTTGTGGTTGATGACAGAAGGAAGCACACACTTCAACCTATTGGAAAGAATCATAAAGATACTCTTGTAAATCATGTTACAATAGAAGATAAGCCTGAAGTCATTAATAGGCAAGGGTTTATCAACTTTGGGAACCAGGGAGTTGGCAGTATGGTTGATCAAGTCCAAAGGGGTATTATTGTTGAAGTCCTGTATAACACTGTTGACATCCTTCTCTATAATAGCCCAAGCTTTTTTAAAGAAAGTAACAGAAAACCCATCAGGACCAGAGGCCTTAGCATCATTATAGGAGTGAAGCCTTATGAATCTCAAGCCCAGTGATGCGGAGACAAAGGTTAGCAGCTTGCACCTGGTTGATTTTCTTAGGGTAAGCCAGTAGGAGGATGCTCCAGTCAATATTGTAATCACTGCTCTTGGTGCCCAATAACTCAGTATAATGTTGCACAATAAGTCTCTTAATACCATATCTGTTGGTAATGTTATTTCCCTGAAAATCTTGCAACTCTGATATTGTTTCTTTTAATCAGCTTATGAAAATAAGCAGTTTAGTTGTCCCCTAGACTAACCCACTAGGCCCTGGACTTTTGCCTGAATAAGCTTCCCTCAGCCTACCTGAAGGAAACAAAGTCTTGGAACATGTTTTTCTCGACATTCTGAAGACCAATGTCAAAGGGATTTAAGAAAAAGTCATATTAGGCCTCCTCCAGCTTGATCCTGGCTTCAACAACTCTAGCAGTGATATTAGAATAGAAGGACCTATTAAGAGATTGGAGAGCTTGAGCTTCTTAAAAAGTCTATACAGGTGGGAATCTTGCATAGAAGTGTCCCAAGCCTTTTGAACATAATGAATGAACTCTTCCCTCTCAGCCCAAAAATCAAAGTACTTGAAAGTAGAAGGAGGCTTAACAAAGTACAAGTTAAGCTTAAGAATGGAAGGGCAATGATCAGAGATACCAGGAGGAGGAAAAAGAGCATTGGAGTCAATGAAAGCCTTGATCAAAGCCTTATTGACCGACACGCACTACAAGAATTAAGTGCGTTAATTGCACTCAAGGATGGCGTTTTATACCAAAACGCAATGAGAGTGTATATTTTTACGCGAGAGCAAAAGGGTTGCGGGAACAAAAAACTCAAACCTAAAAGACATTGAAAAAAATCACTCTCTCACAGCCTCTCTCTTCAACCCCCGCTCTCCCTGCACGAAGCTCATACAGAGCTCTCTCTGCGAAGAAGCTCACAGAGCTTTCTCTTCGTGAGGCGAAGCTTTCTCACAGCTATTTTATTCTTGCTTGCATATCTTACAACTCTCTCTTTCAGCTCTCTATCACATATTCTCTCTCATAGCTATTTCTCTACGCTCTCTCTTGTAGCTACTTCTCTCATCTCTGTCTAGCTCTGTATGGTACATCATCTCTCTCTGTTTCTTTCTGCTATTTCTATATCATCTGTTTCTCTTATCTCACTCTCTCACCCTCTCTCTACAGGTGACTCGGGCACATGTGAGCCAACCCTAAGCTCGTCATTCTTGGTCATGGGGTGAACCCCTTTCAATTGGAGATCTCACAATCGTCTGTCAAACCTTGGGCTAGGGGGTATTTCATGGTGAGATCATTTTTTTATTATTCGTCGTTCTAATCTTTTCTTGTTTATAAAGTTTAAAAATGTTGTTGAAAACGTATGCAGATATACTTTATGGTAATGTTCCAACCTTAACATTATGAATAAATTAGTTTAGATCTAAATGATTCTCTGGAGATTGATCTGAATTAGTAATTTAATCCACTCTACCTTTTCCTCTACTCTATGTTCTACTTCTTTGCTAAACTTGATATCATAATGTTCCAACCTTAACATTATGCATGCTTTTGGTTCACGAGGCTCACATACTCGTCCGCGGAGATTGATTAGTAACTTTACTTTTACCATTTTTAGAAACGTAAAAGATTGTATCAATGTAAGATTTTGGACATTGTAAGTATTATTATATGCCTTCAGACGTAGCCTGTTGTACTCAAAATTTGAACAATGTCAATGTCATGGAATACCGTAGCGTTATAGAGTAGTCCATCTGAACTAAAACTAATATCATTCAAAACTTCAATGGAAGCTCATAGTTTAGTTACTTTTATTATATATTATCTCCTCTTTAGACATCAATTTTTTTCCTTTCGGTAATTAAAGATTATATAAATTCTGAAACACTTTTTTACAAACATACAAAGATCATTCCTATTTAGATGTCATTGTTTCTGTATTAATGATTTTAATAACTTCTCTCGTGTCAGATTTGTTTCTTTAGTTTGGATTACTAGGTAGCAATCCCCAGCGAAGTCATGCTTCCTAGATTTTGAGTGATTAGAGTATGGACAATGCTTTATTAGACTCTTCAATATATTTATAACACACTTTTCCCCTATAAAGAGTGGTGATGCAAAGTGAATGCATCATATTGTCATCTTTGGTCATGACCCCACAATATTAATCTAGACTTATTTAGTTAATACTCAGTTTGGGATTCTTATAGCAGTGATTAATATTTGGAGACAAGTCAAGATCCATATCTGTTAATTTCACTTGTTTGGGGTATGATGTGTAAAACGTAAAACTCTTTTGGTTTATTTTCTTGATATTTCTTGTTTCTGGGTTTTCTAATTTAAAAAAAAATTATATTTTCCTTTAACCTGTTTTAAATTTTCAAGGCAACTTCTTATTGTTGTTTGTTGTCTGAAATAACAGTTACAGCAAGAGAAAGTTCCAAAAGTTCCAGCAAGCAAGTGACAAGGTGCTCTTACAGCCAACGACACAACAATTCTTGAAGCATCACTAAGACAGTTACTTGTGACACCACCTCTTAACGAAGGAAAACCACTAAGTCGACCTCCTAGGGTATCTCCACCTTCAGTACTTAGAGGACTGCCAACTCATCTCCTCTTATGGCCAATGGCCCTAAATCCATAAAACTTAAGTGTTGGAGAGAGAGAGAGAGAGAGAGGCTGCCGGAAAAGAGAAACAGAGGAAAAACTGTCGCAGAACGTGAAAGAGAGAGATGGAACTCGAAGTGGGAAGGAGAGAAGGAAGTACGATCTAACCTACTATTACTTGGCTTGTAGAGTTGTAAAGCTTCGAAAGTTTATCTCAAGCAGGTTTGAGATTTATCTTTGCCTTGAGTTTTGACAGAAGCTATAGAGGATTGGAACCAAACACAGAGATGCTTCGTTCCATCTCTTGGTTAGTTGGTGGAACCAAAGAGAAAGAGTGTGAAGATGAGAGAGAGTATGAAGAGAATAGAGTGAGGAAGGCAATGACTGCCTGAAAATGAAATGCTCTTTTAGGGTTCTAACAAATAGTTTATACATATATATATATATATATATATATATGATTTGTTTTATTTTATTTAGACTTCGGTTTGGTTCGGTTCAAAATCATATAATTTTTAATTTGAACTAAACCGAACTTACAGTTCGACAGAAATACCAAACTGAGGCAGCTTACCAAACTGAGGCAGCTTATATAACTGACCGAACCGACCATTTTTGGTTCGGTTCGATTCAGTCAGTTCGGTAATAACTTTTTCACTTTAAAACTTGCCTTCCTACCCTTTTTTAAGAATGTTTACTGGGATTTTGAGCCAAAGGAATACTGAGATCAACTTGTGGCTTAACATAGGGACTATAACACACCAAATCTGGCTTAGGAGGCTCCACATCACTGTTAGTTTGAAAGTCCCTGGCCTCATCTACATCATTTTCTGCCTGAGGATCCAAAGCATCATCCTCATCACCCACCAAACTAGCAATAGCATTTTGGACCATAATTTGAGTGATAGGGGATAAAGGGTTGTAACAGTAACCACATGCTCCAAGGTATCACGGTTGTCCACAGAAGCATGAGATTCTTCATAAGGAGGCATATAGGGCAACTTCCTCACTGGGATCCATTGATGTTTAGGGGCATATTTAACATGGGGTTTAGGAATAGGCTTCTAGTGGGACTTAAATTAGGCAGATTGTGAGGATCAGTCATGCCCAAACACTTGGCATTTTTCATATTTCCTAGGGAAGCCTTGGTACTCCACCTTGACCTCAATAGATCTATCACCAGGTAAATTGACCTGAACTGATTCAGTAATGTTAGCTTGCACATCTTCTTCCACATACTCTCTAGTATATGACAGTCTACTACAATTTTCAGTCATAGTGTCAGCAAACAAAGAGGT
Organism: Datisca glomerata; assembly: GCA_003255025.1. Lineage (NCBI taxonomy): Eukaryota > Viridiplantae > Streptophyta > Magnoliopsida > Cucurbitales > Datiscaceae > Datisca > Datisca glomerata. Next base: position 19,580 of record QANY01003420.1, read on the forward strand.
GCCGATAGCACTAGCTATTCTGCTTAAACCCTCACCATTCCAGAGCTAGAAATGCACTCCCCAAAAGTTAGTCCAGATTGGGTTAGATTGCATAGCTTCTTTAGTAAGTTGTATGTTTTCATGCCAAGTCTTAATCATTATAGGTCTACCCACAAGGTGTCAGGGTTCCTCATCCATAATAGAATCTCTCTACTCAACAGAGGCAAATTTGAAAAAATAGAAACCAGAGTCAGTGGCCAAGATTTGCTGAATCCCTGTGTTGCCCCATAGTAAATGAGCAGAATGGTTAACCATTGAAAGTGGGGTCTTCTGTCTATGAAGTAACCAAAAATACTAGACCTCCAGACTTACTTATCTTTCTCAATGATACCATCAGATACATTAACTTGGGTAGCTTTGCCTTTGCACAAAGGTTCAACATGGGAGAAAGACATTTTGGTGGGTTTCCTCTTTTTAACCTCCTCAGTCCATGAGAACTTAGAAGGACCTGCTTCATGCTCATTCCCTTGACTCGAGCCATTGTCCACTAGGTTGTTAGTAGATTCAACACCTATAACAGGATGCTCCTGCATAGGAACACTGTTCACAGGGGCACTGTTAACTGATTTGAGGAGGCTATGACATAGCTTATTAAGATTAGGATTCGATATGAGTTGGTGGTTACCAATGCTGGTAGGAAGACCTTTGTCCAAAGAGGGACATTTGTACTTGTTGAAGGGATGGTAGTCGTTTTAGCCATAAGGCTACGTTTTTCCTTTTGATCAATGTTGACCTTATCCCTATCAAATTCCACAATTCCATCAGTTGAACGCATGTCAGCATCATCTTCAACCTTAGGCAATCATTTCTCAACCTCCATGGAAGGGTTAACAACCATACCAAAAGAGCTTGAAGCTCTAAGACTACTAGCCCATTTTTTTACTCCAAAGTCTATGGAGAGAACTATCTAGCTGGTATTTTAACATGGTTTTGAGGTTTTTAATAATCTGTTCTCTAGCCAAGTTCTTTTTATCATTGACATTCTCATCTTCCAGGCTCATGGAGAAATCTTCTAAACCAACATGTAGGACCTCCTCATCAACCATGAGGTTATCAGTTTGGTCATCATGACCCAAAGCCATGGTCGACACTCCAGGATGCCACCGTGGATAGCACCACCTTCAGTAGCATGACCACTATTTAAACCAGAAAACAACCCCTAGGAAATGGCTTCCAGGCGAACACATTCATTATGTAAACTTCCCTCTTCATCACCATCACTTTCTATGGAGTTCTAGGAGAACCTCCTTCCCAGGAGGGAAGAAGCTGGAGAAATCATGCAAAATAGAAGTTCTAGAGATGGAAGCAGCAAGATAATTCAATTTTTCCTACAATATATTAAGTCCAATGTTGCAAAACTTTGTTAGTTTTAACGTCTCAAAGCACATTATTTGCAAGAATTTTCCTACGTAACCTATTATTATATGTATCTTCCCTCTTCTCATTCTCCAGAAATGATGTTAACTACTTATATTTTTTTGTTTGAGGTCAACTATTTCTTTTTCTTTTTCTTAAATCCGTTATATTAAATAGTTTAACTGAATTGAATGTTTTTTTGGGTTGGAATACTTTAAAATTAAAACTAAATAATTTGTCTAAAATTATGTACTGGGGGCTTAATAGTACAATATGAGAGAACATTAGTAAAATGCCATGTGTGTTGTACATGATTAAGTATATCATAGTTTAAATATATAATATAGTAATTTGTTGAAAGTTCGTGAAATATGTTTAATACGAAAGATAATTAGATAGAAAAGTATATAGCTTGTAAGTCAAAACAAATAAAGGGACCAGATCCTGAGATGAATTTTGTTAGTACCTACAATAACAAGAGCATAAGAGAACTAATGCATAATCCTATATAGTAGGACTTAAAATTGTTTAAAATATAGCCAATATAAAAGTATGTACCTTTAACAACTCCAATATTAAGCCTAACTGATTGTAATATGTAGATATCGTATTTTATCCTGTATAATACATTAAATATACATATTTTATATTTTAGTTCATATAATAGTCTAAGACTATATGTATAATTTGAAAACTAGTCAATACTAAAATAAGAAAAGTGGTTCAAGGACTAAAAAGTAAAAAGTGATTAAAAAAAGACTAAAAGTAAAAAAGGCAAATCCTAATTTTGCCTATAAATAGAGGTGAGGTCTTCACTTGAAATGGGAGATTTGGGAGAGTGAGGAAGAGAAGAGATTTTAGAGAGAGAAAGAGAGGTTTTGAGAAAATGGTGAAGAAGAGAAAAATGTAAGTTTTCATTTCTATTCATCTTCCATCTTCTCATTTTCTTTTTATTAAAGTAGTTCAAATCTCTTACATTTTAGCTTACAATATATTTTGTTCATTCTAATTAATCATCTCTCTTTTTCATACTCATGTATTTGATATTTCTTTGTTTCATCTTCCATATATAGGTTTGTTTGCTCATTCATTATCATTTCTCCTACTTTTAATCTTAAGTTTTGCTTTCATATATTATTTATCTCTCTACAAGTTTGATGGTGAGATTTTTTTTGTCATCAACTCAATCAATGAGAATGAGGATAAAATTTTGAGAGGTGTAAAATTAATTCAATGTGAATCAACCATTTAATGGGTTGAAAGTGTACATTTGATGAAAAGATCTCCTATGATAATTTTTCATACATAAAAATGCATAAAATAGAGGGTAAAACATCTATACAAGATTATGCAAATATTTAAGCCTTTATTTTTTTATGTTCTTACAAATCTTCTCTTCTCTTCTTTTTAATTTTTTTAATACATCATTTTTTGTGATACTTGTTTAAATTAGTTACCATCCATGATCATTCCTAGTAATGAAGGAAGAAAGAAAAAATGGTAATTAGTGAACTAGGTAGTCCAATAAAAAAATGGTATATTTATATACCAAAGAAAAATTATTTTATTTTTGAAAGTTTTATGAATTTTCTTTGGTGACACTTGTTTAAAATAGTTACCATCCATGATCATTCCTAGCAATGAAGGAAGAAATGAAAAAATGATAATTAGTGAACTAAGTAGTCTAAAAATAAAAAATGGTATATTTGTATCCTAAGTAAAATTATTTATTTATTTATAGTAACACTTGTTTAAATTAATTATCATTCACGTCTTGTTTCATTATTTTCATCATGCATATATTTTTTTAAATTTATCATACATATTTATCATCTCTAACATTCATTTCGATTATTTTTTAGTTGTTATCTTTTCTTATTTATTTATGTATTATTTTCATATGTCACAGTTGTATGTAATTATTCTTTTATCATCAAAATTGACACTCGTAAATTAAAACCAAAACAATTTAATTTAAATTTTTGTCAATTTCTTTATTTAATTTTCACTAAAAAATCCGACGACGGACTTTGAGATTTTCGGGATACCAAACTTCTCGAACTACTGAGGTGAGGAGTCATTATTGAGATATTGAGAATAACTCTAATAATGCTTTGATTTAAAAGAATATAAGAATACAAAAAATAATTTTTCAATGGTCTTTGAACCACCCATTAAATGTAATTTATTTTGTTCATTTTAATGATACAAAATGCATCAAATGGGACATTAAAAAATGAATCTCTTTAACCTTTGCCTTAAAATAAAAAATTGGATAGCATTTGATTAAATTTGGTAACCATTTTATAATGGGTGTTGTGGGGTGCTAATACCTTCCCCACATACAAACGACTCCCGAACCAACTTTGAGTTTTCGTAGACCAAAATTTTCATCTAAAAATTGGACGACCAATCACACTCTAAAATGATTGGTGGCGACTCCAAATTTCTTTTTCCTTCAAAAAATGATTTTTTAATCGCGGCTCCGTGTTACGTGCACGTTGCGACAGAGAGTCAAGCCAAAATTTCATCGTATGCTATCATTTTGTATTGGTTTTTGGTTTGTTTATATGATTTATTATTTTTTTTCTAATTCCTGTAATTGTACATAAGTTTTTTTACCAACCACACATGTATTATGTTTTTAGAGCCCACCTCATGACCAATGTTAGATTTCTGCTGAAATATGATATCATGATCAATTTTGTGCATTATATATCTTGTGTCACTTAAACATGTCTTTTCTTCATTGTTTCACTTCTAACTTCATCTTTGTATTTTTCATACATGCATCGTGCTGCGTAATACAGATTGTAAAGAAGTATTCAATTCATACATATTTTAGAGACCATGACTCCCACTTCGAGTGTGATAGAAGATCAAGTTACGGTAGCCCAATGGTCAGATGAGTTGCAGAAACATAAAGGAGATTGTCTGAAAAGGAAGACGTTGTTCTTGTACCATCAATCACTAAGATGGAGTTCTCACGCATTGACTTGGAGAGGTTGAAGAAGATATGGGAGGATTTTTCACCAAAGCAGAAAAGTTTGTTTGTCGGAAAATATGGTCACATAACTTATCTATTGTATATTGTAGTCAACGTTCCCGTCCTTGAAGCTTTAATGCATTTCTGGGACCCTCATTATAGATGTTTCACCTTCGGAATAATCGATCTTACTCCCACAATTGAAGAATATCAAGCACTACTGAATGTCCCGTTGCAAAATGCCGACAAAGTTTATAACTATGACAAAAAGCTCACGTTGAAGAGAGCTTTGTCTAAGCTCTTGGGTACTGTCCATGCGTCTGAGATTGAGAAAATGTTGAAAATTAAAGGGGAAATGAGTGTGTGCCGTTAGATTACCTCCTAGATCTCACCCAAAATTTCTTGGAAGAGGATAAGGGCATGACTCTTTATGCTCAGTGTATTTATGGCACCGTGTTATTTCCAAAGATATAAGGTTATATGGATGATAAAGTGATAAAAATGTTTCTTCAAGTCGAACATGGTGTTAACCCTGTTATCTCATTTCTCGCTGAGACTATCCGTTCATTGAATCACATCTGAGTGTCTGGAAAAGGAAAGTTCATTGGCTCTTCAACTCTTTTGTGTATTTGGATTCTCAGCCATCTAAGATGTCCACTAGATTTCAAATTCCCTCAAGTTAAGTTCTCAAGTTTATGGATAAAGACGAGGATCCCTATTGCAGAATTTGGAATGGCCAAATGGCATCCGCAGTTTCCCACAAAAGTGGCTTGGCTCTCATACCTTTCCAAGTTGAAAGATGAAGATGTTATTTGGAAAGCCCATTGGATGCCGTTAACACCAATGATCTACAGATGTGGTGATTTTCAATGGGTTCCGCTCCCGGGACCATGGGGTTGTACTAGTTATGCTCCACTAATGGCACTCTGTCAATTATACATGAGACAATTTATCCCCACCACGCATGCATTGAAGGATATTGAGGTTAGTTACGATTTTCAAGAAATTGAACAAAAACTGTAGCAGCTGATTGGAGCTTGGAAAATAACAAGAAGGATGCGAAATGAGAAGAATCGCATGAACTGCACAAAGGAGTATGAAACATGGCTTGAGAGTAGAAACAAAGTAACTATTTCCTTACCAGTTGAGGATGTACCATCAGCCAAATCACTGGAAGTTCATCAAAAGATTGCTAAAAAGGAGGAGCTAGATGAGTTATATGAGCAGCGGCAAAAAGTTCTAGCCCTCTTGGAAGAAAACAGACGACTAGCAGTCGAGGCGAATTTGTCTGAGAAACACAGAATCAAAGCTGAAGAACGACTCAAAGAGTTGAGAAATAAGGATCGGGCATATCTGAAGCGAAAAAACTCAGAGTTGGGAACTGACACTCGCCAATTGAACAACAAAATTAGAAAGATGGCGGAAGACAATGCGAACTTGTGAGGGGTAATCTACGAACAAGAAGATCAAATCGTGAAGTTAGAGAGGAAAAATAAACTGGTATGAGAAATTCTAGAAGAGGTGAAGGGAATTGTTGATAATAAAAATGTGTACATCGTCAAGTTAGACGAGTAATATGACGCATTACAACGAATCGTTGATAATTTACAGATTGATTTAGAGAATCAGAAAGTTAAGATGACTGAGTCAACAAATGATTCTGAAGAATTATTGAAAGTCATCACAAGCCTTGAGCACCAAGTTAGAGCTTATCAGAACGTGGCAGAGAAGTTGGTAAGAAACAATGATGCTAATGTCGATATACTGAGATATGATTATCAGTTGCTACAACAAGAGTACAACTTGATTCGACAACGATCTGGGTAGGCTATTGAATGGCTTAAAGGCATGGCTGTGAGAGCGGGCAATTTGGCAGAACAAGCTTCATTTTTGAAGAGAAATGTCTTGCCCATCCATCCTAATGGGGAGAACTTGTCTAAGATTTTGGAAGAAGTCAACTGGGATTTGGGTCATTTTGGTCATTTTGTATGAACTCATATTATGAAGTAATGTAATTGACTTCTACATACTCAAATGTAGTCGATGACTCTACTAATTGAATGAAATCGATAACTTTAGAACTTTCACTTTGCGCAGTATCATTTCTCATGCATAAATTTACTCTCATTATTTCTTCTTTTTATTAGCAAAAAATCTGCATCTCATTGCTTTATTTTTATTTATTTTAAAGAAATTTTCCAAAGATAGCCCGACAACTTTGACATCCCTATCGAACTCGAGCTCAAGTTACGGTCATGGACGAGCAAGAAAGAGAGCAATCGTGAGAGGAAATGAAGGAAGAGATTAGGGAGCTAAAAGAGCAAATGGCTAAAGTCCTCGAACTCCTCGCCGCAAGTAAGGGAAATGCCTGTTTTGAAAATCCACAAGGGGCTCAATCATCATAAAATCAACTGCCAAACGATACTCCACTTTACCCTCCTGGGTTCACTCCAACCTATCAACGTCATCAGGTTGACCAGTTTCAACAGGCTTCACTACCAATAAATATCCAGCATCATCCATTTCCAAATGTCCAGGAAACAATACAGACAGGGAAAACTGGGTACAACCCATCCACAATGGCATGTGGTCACAACCAAGCTTTCACTCCACAAGGAGAACTCGCTAATGAGCCAATCATCATAACCGATATTGATGACCTAAAGATGCAGAAGCCTATTACCAAGCCAAGTGACGACTCACCATCGAAAGACAAATTGGACTTTCTAGAGGAGAGATTACGTGCTATTGAAGGATCTGATGTATACGGTACCATTGATGCCACCCAATTATGTTTGGTCCCTGATGTGAACATCCCACATAAATTCAAACTACCTGAGTTTGAAAAATATGATGGTAGTACGTGCCCCAGAAGTCACATTATTATGTACTGCAGAAAAATGGCCGCTTGTGCAAATGAAGATAAGCTGCTGATTCATTTATTTCAAGATAGCCTGATGGGGGCCGCATCTCGTTGGTATATCCAATTGGATAACCAACATATTCGGAGGTGGAAAGATCTACCATATGCTTTTTTAAGACAATATAAGTATAACATAGACATAGCCCCTGATCGTTTGGACTTACAAAGGATGGAGAAAAGGCCCACAGAAGGCTTTAAAGAATATGCACAAAGGTGGAGGGAATCAACTGCTCAGGTACACCCTCCATTGTCGGACAAGGAGATGGCTGCAATGTTTATTAACACCTCGGGATGTCCATTCTATGACAGGATGATTAGAAACGCTTCAAAAAACTTCTCTGACATCATAGTGATCGGTGAAAGGATTGAGTACGGGATAAATAATGGAAGAATTTTGGAAATCACATCAGATACATCATCAGTAAAAAATGGGCCTCCATTGAAGCGGAAAGAATGGGATGCATAGATGATCAATTCCGGGTACCCATCACAAGCTGTGAACCCGGGATCAGGATTTCCAAAGTATAGTGAGGGGGCCAAATCTGTGACATAATATGTGGTAAATACCTCACAAATTTCGTACAATTATCACTCTCAACAATAAGCATTTCAAAACAACCCGAGATCAGGTTTCAGACCACCGACTCACCACCAAAATGTTGGTCAGGATGATCAGCCTCCGAGGCGAAATAGAAATAATCAATATTTTATCTAATATGATCCAATCCCCATGTCATATACAGAACTCTTACCTCAATTGATACGGAATAATCAATTGGTGCCAATTCCTTATGAACCTCTACAACCACCATACCCAATGTGGTATGATCCTACTGCTCGCTGTGATTATCATGCTGGGACAGTGGGACATTCGACTGAGAATTGCATGACATTAAAAAGTAGAGTACATGCACTGATCAAGGCTGGATGGTTGAATTTCAAAAAAGCTAATGGGAATCCAGATATCAATTCCAACCCTCTTCCAAATCATGGGAATCCTGCCGTAAATGCAATTGAGGAATTTTTTTCATATGAAAAGAGGGACGTCAATGGAAACACTTTGCCATCTTCTTTCTAGAGCAGTGTACACCTACCCAACACATTCAGAGGATGAGGGGGTTTCTAGGGAGCATATACATGACTTCGATTGTTTTTTTCATAAGAATGTGACGGTGCATACAATTGAGGAATGTGTTAATTTTAAAATGAAAGTGCAAAATTTGTTGGATGCAAAGATACTTACAATAAGTCATAAAGGAGAAAGGGAATACCAAGAAGATGACTCTTTAGTCCTCATGATAAAAATCATCTGAAGTTAATATTGAAATGTCATCCTATATCTCAAAACCTCTCACAATACATTATGAGGAAAAGTCAACTCACACCACTACGTCTTATGCTCTGATGCCTATCACCATTCAAATACCAGGTGCGTTCGCTTACAAAGATTCAAGAGTAGTACCATGGACATACGGATATGAGGTTATTACAAGCAGTAACGACAAAACTCAAGAGCTAAATCCATCTGACCTCGATCTCCCCATAACTAATATTTCGGGAGTAGGTAGGATGACGAGGAGTGGCAGATGCTACACGAAATAAGTTTTGAAAATGGATAAAAGCGATGAGTTTGAAAGGAAAAGGAAAGGGAAGGCCAAATAAGGAGACAATGGTCATGAATTCCAAGAAGAAATGCATGGCGGTCAAGTGATAGACCCAGATATAATAAGAGGTACGGAGAAAGAAAGAGCAGTGTCTGAAGAAGAAGTATGTGAATTTTTGAAGCTCGTCAAGCAAAGTGAGTATAAGGTGATAGAACAGCTTAATCGTTTACCTGCTCACATATATTTACTGTCACTCTTTCTGAATTCTGAACCACATCGCCAAGCATTAATGAAGGTTTTGAATCAAGCATATGTCTGTCATGACATTACGGTGGAGAAGTTGAGTGGAATTGTGGAATATTACCACACCAAATTTTATCACTTTCACAGATGATGAAATCCCTACCGATGGTACCGGACACACCAGAGCTCTACATACATCCGTGAAATGTGTGGATTATGTTGTCGCAAAAGTATTGATTGATAATGGCTCGTCTCTAAATGTAATGCCAAGATCTACACTAGTAAAGCTCCCTGTGGATGCAGTACATATGCGACCGAGCATGATGATAGTAAGAGCATTCGACGGTACCCGAAGAGAAGTAGTCGGAGACATAGAGATACAAATTCGAATCGGGCCTTGCCTATTCAATATTGTTTTCCAAGTGATGGACATAAATCCAGCATACAATTTTCTTTTGGGTCGACCATGGATTCACTCTGCCGGGGCAGTACCGTCTTCATTACATCAAAAGATGAAATTTATAATGGATCATAAACTCATTTGTATATACGGGGAAGAAGATTTCTTGGTATCTAAGTCAGTTACCAGGCCGTATGTTGTGGCGGTAGAAGAAGCATTGGAGTGCTCATTTCGATCATTTGAGATTGCGAACACTACATTTGTTACTAGTGGGAAACTCACTCCAACATCAAGCTTATCAAAAGCATCTCAGATGATGGAAAAGTTGATGATAAAGGGGGATACAAGCCAGGCAAAGGACTCGGGGGTGAGCATCAAGGCATAAATAAGTTAATCGAGTGGGACAAGAATGAACAAAGGTTTGGGCTTGGATATAGACCGACCAAGGATGATAGAAGGAGAGTGGAAGCTCAAAAGAAATAAAAGAGGATTGCTAGGCTCGAAAAATAGGGAATTCGATATGAAAATGGCGATCATACCCCATATTGCTAAATCCTTTAGAAGTGGGGGAATTTCATTCGAAGAACCAGTTATAGTAGAGCAGTACAACTTTGAAGATGATATCGCCGAGCTTTCAATATCCGCAATCTTGGGAAAATCATCAAGTGCAAGTACAACGGACTTGGTTTTTCGATACGATTCAGATCATGAACTTAACAATTGGGACGTCACCGAGCTACCAGTGCTTCTCGAGAATTTTCAAGAGTAATGTGTTCATGCCAAAATTCTAATGATTCTACCCAATGCCTTAGGAATTTCATTGTTATGGGCCTATGTTCTCGTCTATTTCATGTAATCTCTTTGAATGAAAAAACTTGTTTCGTCTCCTTTTACTAATGATAAATATAATTCCAGTCCTTTTTGTTCTTCCCTTTCTGTCTATGTTTTCCATTTCTAAAATTTTGTTCATACTCACGCATTGTTTATTTTTTTTTCTCGCCTTCTTTTCATCCAATAATCTGATTCAGGTTCGAGAACGGTGATTTTGAAAATAAGAGCATAAGCAATAACTTTGACAATCCCATTCTTAGCGTAGACGAGGATAATTTAGTACCATCTCCGGAAATGTTAAGAATGTAGAGGAGGATGATAAAATAACTCAACCATATCAAGAGTTAATGGAGGTGATAAATTTAGGATTGGAGGGAGAGACGAAAGAGGTCCAAAGCGGCACTTCTATGACAAGCCAAAGCGGCCGAGAATTAATTGACTTACTCAAAGAGTATATTAACATCTTTGATGGTCTTACCAAGATATGCCAGGTCTAGACACTGATATCGTGGTTCATCATTTGCCACTTATGCCTGACAGTAAACCAGTGCGACAAAAGTTACGGAAAATGAAACTAGACATGCTGGTACAGATCAAAGAAGAAGTTAAAAAGTAAGTAGATGCGGATTTTTTAGAAGTAGCAAAATACCCTGAATGGGTTGCTAACATAGTCCCAATGCTGAAGAAAAATGGGAAAGTAAGGGTGTGTGTCGATTATAGAGACTTAAATCGGGCAAGCCCCAAGGATAATTTTCCATTACCCCATATCGATTTCTTAGTATATAACACCGCAGGACATTCAACATTCTTTTTCATGGATGATTTTTCGGGATATAACCAAATCAAGATGGCTCCCGAAGACCGTGAAAAGACGCTTTTTATAACTTTGTGGGTACATTTTGTTATAAGGTCATGCCATTTGGTCTGAAGAATGCAGGGACGACTTACCAGCGGGCAATGGTGACACTGTTTCATGATATGATGCATATAGAAATTGAAGTGTATGTTGATGATATGATTGCCAAATCTCGTCAAGGGGAAGATCATACGGTCACTCTGCGAAAACTATTTGGACGGTTGAGAAAGTTCCAATTAAAGCTTAACCTGACAAAGTGTACATTCGCAACGTCTTCAGGGAAACTACTTGGTTTTGTCGTGAGCAAGGAAGGAATAAAAGTTGACCCTGACAAGGTTCGAGCCATCATTGATATGCCGCCTCCTCAAACTCAAAAGGAAGTTAGAGGTTTCTTGGGGAGATTAAATTACATAGCCTGGTTCATCTCACAGCTAACTGCAACTTGTGAACCTATCTTTAAACTTCTCCGCAAAAGTGATACAGAAGGATGAAATGATGATTGTCAAATTGCTTTTGAGAAGATCAAGCAATACTTGCAAAATTCACCTATACTTGTTCCTCCAACTCCAGGGCGTCCACTCATTTTGTATCTTACAGTGACAGGAAAATCCATTGGTTGCGTACTTGGTCAACATGACGCTTCTGGAAGGAAAGAACAAGCAATATACTATTTAAGCAAAAGGTTCGCAAATTATGAGGCTAATTATTCGATGTTGGAGAAAACGTGTTGTGCATTATCCCGGGTTGCTCATCGGCTTAGATAGTACATGTTATACCACACCACTTGATTAATTTCAAAGATGGATCTAATCAAATATATCTTTGAAAGCCATCACTTTCTGGGTGAATCGCTAAATGAAAAATGTTGCTCACGGAATATGATATTGTTTATGTCACGAGAATATCAATAAAAGGAAGTGTACTTGCTGATTATCTTGCAGATCAACCAGTGTAAGATTATGAGCTTATGAAGTTTGATTTTTCTGCTGAGAACATATCAGTCATATTAAAAAATGAAGGAGAATCTATGAATCCAGAATTGTGGACAATGTTATTTGATGGTGCGTCTAATGATGTAGGACATAGAATTGGGGCAATCCTCATGTCTCCTGAGGGAAAGTTGTTCCCATTCACGGTAAAACTATGCTTGGACTGCACAAACAATGTGGCAGAATATGAGGCATGTTCCATGAGAATTCAAGCAGCTTATGATATGAAGATAAGGAAGCTTCGAGTGTATCGAGATTCGTTATTGGTGATATGACAACTAAACGGCGAATGAGAAGCTAGAGACTCCAAGCTGGTACCTTACAACAAACATATGACTAAGCTAAGCTGAACTTTTGTGACCATATACCCAGAGAGAATAATCAAATTGCAGATGCACTGAAAACTCTAGCATCCATGTTCACCATAGACTTTAAGGAAGAAGTTATTGGTCCCATCACACCCAAAACCTCTAATGGGCATCGTTTCATTTTGGTCTCTATAGATTATTTTACCAAATGGGTGGAGACAAGTTCTTATTCGAGTATAACCAGAAGTGCGGTTGTTAAGTTTATTAAAAAAGAGATAATTTATCGATATGGTCTACCTAGAGGGATCATCACAGATAATGAGACAAATTTAAATAACAAGATGATGAAAGAATTATGTGAGCAATTCAAAATTAAGCATAATAATTCATCTCCTTATCGCCCGAAAATGAACGGAGCAGTGGAAGCAGCCAATAAGAACATAAAAAGGATTATAGAGAAGATGACGGAGGTTTATAAGGATTGGCATGAGGTTCTCCCGTTTGCACTGCATGGGTATATGGCATGGAAGCGTTCTTTCAAATTGAGGTGGAAATTCCTTCCCTCAGAGTCTTAATGGAGGTGAAATTAGAAGAAGCAGATTGGGTACAAACACGATATGAGCAATTGAATTTCATCGAGGAGAAAAGATTGACTGCATTATGTAGAGGGCAATTATATCAAAGAAAAATGATGCATGCATATGACAAAAAATTGCGTCCCCGATGTTTCTGAGAAGGAGACTTGGTGTTAAAAAAGATACTTCATATCAAAAGGATCACCGGGGGAAGTGGACCCCAAATTATCGAACCTGAATTGAGTCGAGGTCGAAGCCCGGTGTCAGCGCCTGGTCCATTTCAATTAATATGGTTAAAAAATCTAACCCGCATTGAGTCGAGGTCGAAGCCTGGTGTCAGCACCTAGTCCATTTCTGTTTCAAATATCTACGGTTAAATTGAACTCGCACTAAGTCGAGGTCGAAGCCTGTGTCTATCCAGGTCCGTTTTCTTTTCAAATATCTTCGGTTAAATCAAACCTGACTTGGTCGCGGTTGAAGTCCGGTGTCAGCACCTGGTCCATTTCAATTAATATGGTTAAATCGAACCCGAATTGAGTCGAGGTCAAAGCCCGGTGTCAGCACCTGATCCATTTCTATTTCAAATATCTACGGTTAAATCGAACCCGCACTGAGTCGAGGTCGAAGCCTGTGTCTATCCAGGTCTGTTTTCCTTTCAAATATCTTCAGTTAAATCAAACCCAACATGGTCGCGGTCGAGGCCCGGTGTCAGCGCCTGGTCCATTTCTGTTTCAAATATCTACGGTTAAATCGAACCTGCACTGAGTCGAGGTCGAAGCCTGCATCCATCCAAGTGTGTTTCCTTTCAAATATCTCGGTTAAATCACCCCGCATTGAGCGAGGTCGAAGCCTGTGTCTATCTAGGTCCATTTCGCTTCCATTTCATTTCATAGAGCCTTTTTTATTCGAGATTTCTATTCCCCAATTTCATATATTATTTTCTTGTACCGATTAAAATACTTATCTACACCTTTGTACACCTTCTGAGATCAGAAGCGTGCTCAAAGGAGGGCAGTTGTAGATACCGTATTTTATCCGGTCTAATACATTAAATATACATACTTTATATTTAGCTCATATAATAGTCTAAGACTATATGTATAATTTGAAAATTAGTCCAATACTAAAATAAGAAAAGTGGTCCAAGGACTAAAAAGTAAAAAGTGAGCAAAAAAGACTAAAAGTAAAAAAGACAAACCCTAATTTTTCCTATAAATAGAGGGGAGGTCTTCACTTGAAATGGGAGATTTGGGAGAGTGAGGAAGAGAACAGATTTTAGAGAGAGAAAAAGAGGTTTTGAGAAAATAGTGAAAAAGAGAAAAATGTAAGTTTTCATTTCTATCCATCTTTTATCTTCGCATTTTCTTTTTATTAAAGTAGTTCAAATCTCTTACATTTTAGATTATAATATATTTTGTTCATTCTAATTAATCATCTCTCTTTTTCATACTCATGTATTTGATATTTATTTGTTTCATCTTCCATATATAGGTTTGTTTGCTCATTCTTTATCATTTCTCCTACTTTTAATCTTAAGTTTTTCTTTCATATATTGTTTATCTCTATACAATTTGATGATGAGATTTTTTTGTCATCAACTCAATCAATGAGAATGAGGATAAAATTTTGAGAGGTGTAAAATTAACTCAATGTGAATCAACCATTTAATGGGTTGAAAGTGTACATTTGATGAAAAGATCTCCTATGATAATTTCTCATACATAAAAATGCATAAAATAGAGGGTAAAACCTATATACAAGATGATGTAAATATTTTAAGCCTTTGATTTTTTTATGTTCTTACAAATCTTCTCTTCTCTTCTTTTTAATTTTTTGACCATCATTTTTTGTGACACTTGTTTAAACTAGTTACCATCCATGATCATTCCTAGCAATGAAGGAAGAAAGGAAAAATGGTAATTAGTGAACTAGATAGTCCAATAAAAATGGTATATTTATATCTCAAACAAAAACTATTTTATTTTGAAAGTTTTATGGATTTTTTTTATGACACTTGTTTAAACTAGTTAACATCCATGATCATTCCTAGTAATGAAGGAAGAAAAGAAAAATGGTAATTAGTGAACTAAGTAGTATATTTGTATCCCAAACAAAATTATTTATTTATTTTTAGTGACACTTGTTTAAATTAATTACCATTCATGATCATTCTTTTGCTATTTGATTAGCATTGAGTGAAGAAATAAAAATTGTAGTTAATAAACCATGTAGTAAAAAAGGGCATGATCATGTATGAAATTAAGTATTTTCTTCATAAATTAGTTTATTTTACACATAAAAATTTTATTATCAATTTATTTACTAATAAAATTATATATATGTAAAAAAAGGAAAAACTAAAAAAAAGGACAGAGGGTGACATCACCCTCTGCATTTTTTTATGTTTTTTTATTTTTCTATTTTTTTAGTAGATATTATTAATTCGTTGTAATTTATTTTTATATTTACTTTTAATTATTTCACATCTTGTTTCATTATTTTCACTATGCATATTTTTTAAAAAAATTTATCATACATATTTATCATCTCTAACATTCATTTTCATTATTTTTTTATAGTTGTTATCTCTTCTTATTTATTTATGTATTATTTTTATAGGTCACGGTTGTATGTAATTATTATTTTATTCTTTTATCATCAGATTGACGCTCGTAAATTAAAAGCATAACAATTTGATTTAAATTTTTATAAATTTTTTTATTTAGTTTTCACTAAAAAAAATCCGACGACGGACTTTAAGATTTTTGGGATACCAAACTTCTCAAACTACTGAGCTGAGGAGTCATTATTGGGATACCGAGAATAATTCTAATAATGCTTTGATTTAAAAGGATATAAGAATGCAAAAAAATATTTTTTCAATGGTCTTTGAACCACCCACTAAAAGTAATTTATTTTGTTCATTTTTATGATACAAAATGCATCAAATGTGACATTCAAAAATGAATCTCTTTAACCTTTGCCTTAAAAAAAATTAGATAGCATTTGATTAAATTTGGTAACCATTTTATAATGGATGTTGTAGGGTGCTAATACCTTACCCACACATAAACGACTCCTGAACCAATTTTGAGTTTTCGTAGACCAAAATTTTTATCTTAAAATTGGGTGACCAATCACACTCTGAAATGATTGGTGGCGACTCCAAATTTTTTTCCTTAAAAAATAATTTTTTTTAATCACCGCTCCGCGACGCGCGCACATTACGACATAATATATGCTCCATGTAAAACAAATCAAGTCCAATTCCAGATACAGATTATTTCTTTTTACATGTGATATAAGATATAGATATAGGCTGCATGTAACCTATTTCACAACTGTAGACTCCAAGTTACTATTAGCTATAGTAAGTTATATGAAGCCTTATAGTCAATTTATGAGGTGTCAAATGGTTGAGATCAAGTCCCCATATAATTAAGAATGTACTCTTCTAACATATATCAGCTAAATCACAAAAAATTAATCATAACAATCCAAGTTCACTATTAGGAATTCTTTGTTAACCATATTCTTAATTAATAAGATCCTATCTATATATATTCATACCTTTCTTACAATAATATAGTCCATTTTTCTAACAACTTTTAATGAACTTTGTATACCATTTTCCTTGCAATGAACTTAAACAGAAGAACTTCTTAATCATATTATTAGTTAAGCCAAAATCACCCTAAAAATGTTATAAAATGAAAAATGAAAATAAGGGAGAATAAAAATATTATCACAACAACATAAACACGAATGTGTTCAATGATATCTTATCTTTCGTCTTTCTTCAAGGATAAAAGCACTTCATAAAGAGTATGAAGAACTTAAAGAGAAATCGGGATACAAATAAAATCGAAAAAAAAATCATAAAAGGTTGAAAATTTACAACCAATATACCATTTTTCTCTTACCAACATGCATTGCCAATTCTTGCGCGGCAATTGGAATGCTGAAAAACTAATAGTCAGGCAACACCTTAACCTGAAAAATAACAAAAAATAGAATAAGAAGAAGAAAATAATCGACCTACAAGATTAAGAAGATAACATATAACTCTTTTCGATGCGTAGACTTATCAGCGACGAAATGGTGGTAGTCACTATTCATTTTTCAACAATGAAATTATGCTTGACGCGATGAACTTTTATCGACTATAAGAAAATTCCTCAGTATTAATTTTCAGAGACAAAATAATTGTCATCACGATAAAATTTTAGCAACAATAATATGTTTGGTCAGTATACGTTTTGAGCGACAAAATAACCCTCGTTGCTATACGTTTTTACAGACGATACGTTCCGGTCCCTTCTTCGCTAAAAAGTGAGTCTCTTATAGTGCGTTTAAACGATGTTAATATCGAATATAGCCCTCATTTTTCCTAATTC
The DNA here is from genome assembly GCA_003255025.1 of Datisca glomerata. NCBI lineage: Eukaryota > Viridiplantae > Streptophyta > Magnoliopsida > Cucurbitales > Datiscaceae > Datisca > Datisca glomerata. Next base: position 37,087 of record QANY01003420.1, read on the forward strand.
TGAAAATTTTCAAATCAATTTTTTTATTCAAACCTTAATTCACTTAATTTATATGCAAAGCCGATACAGAAAAAAATTTATGTTGCGAGTTAGAAAAATAGTTGAATCAGACTGGTTATAAAGATAATATTATATTTTCACATCTAAATTAACACATTTTTAACAGAATTGACTTATATGTCATTTTTTATTAGAATGAGTGTGCATGTCATTTAAATAAACTATAGAGATGTGAATAAAATTTTTCAAAGACCAATTATATATATAAAGAATAAAATAAATAGTTAAAACCTTGATGTGTAGTTGAACTAGTTATACACTAAATTTGCTCTTCAGCCATCATTAACTCTTGCTCTTCAATAAAAATAATAAATTAATAGTTTTTTAGAAACGATAATACTAATAGTTAAAAACGAATGAATGCCAAACTTAGCTCAGATGTCATTTATCTAAGACTTTCTGAGACCGTGCGCATCAAAACAGAGAGAGATAAACCAATGAAGAGACCCCGTGTACACTTCGATAGATTCTGACAACTACACTTGAAGTGGATGCAGCGAATGGGCGGTGACATATTATTATTCATGCGCGTAGACAGAGTGACCGCCATAAGCCGTGGGCTTTTGGAGCATGACATTGCTCATCCTGGTTTTGCTTGCATCCTTCGGGTCCCCTACCTCACTAAATTATTGGAATAAATATCTTGGCGTTTTATCTTTTTGTTTTTTTCCTCAAACCATGGGCTTTTTGTTTTTCATGTCTGCAGGTAGGGTGGATATTTTAAATGTGTTATGAGATAATTTAAATATGTTGAAAGTACGTTATATATAGTTGAATGTTGAAAAAGTATAAATATATTGGATAATGAAGTATCTATAACATATTAGAAGAATGCGTATTAAGAGTCAATACTCCATGCGTATTGAAATGTTTTCCTACTCCTCTATCTACCAAATATTCAAATTAAGAAAGGAAAGCAAAAGAGAAGTAGCAGATCCAAAAATAGGCCTTTATCGATTTTTTTTCCTATTCTACTGGAATTTCGTAATCTACATTATTTTGTTGAATATTATTGTAAAATCTGGAAAGCATTGTGCACTCGTAAGCGCATACAACAAAATGAAGATTACACAAAAAAAAATCCAATAGAAAGTACCAAATTTTATAAAATGACTCAACACGGAATATTATGATAGTGAGAAATTTCATAGTTTAAACAAGTTACAAATATTTATTTCTTTGACTTTCTCTTTCTAAGGGTGTTCTCATTAACAGATATGTTAATAAAGTCATATTGATAATAACTAGCAGGAGTTAAATAAATAGTTTATGTTTGTAAATATTTACTAGGATAATATATTATGACAACTTAAAAAATATAAATAAATTTTTTTGGCCCTATATATGATAATTTTTCAAAAATCTCCATATATATATATATTGTTTAATTTTAATTTTTTTAGAGACATACATTTTAGAGTGATTTTACACCAATCAAGTAATTGATCAAGTTCTAAATGATCAAGTGACGTGACAATAATTTAAAAGCTATTTTGTCAAATCATTTTAATGAGTGATCAAACATCAACTTATAAATGATTGACACATCATTTGATTTCTTAAAATTAATCAATCACTTAAACATTCTAGAATTATTTTTTTTATTTAAACTATTCTTTTCGCAAGAAAAAGAAAGTAAAAACATAAAGACAAGAGATTGTAAAAGGGGCATGCTCGCTAAAAAAAGTAAAAACGATAAAGATGGTATTAAGAAAAACCAAAGGCATGGGTGGGACGCGTTCCGCTGGACCTAGAGGGAATAGGTCTAGGGCGATGCCTGAAAAATTTTCAAATCGGGGCAAATTATGACGATAAAATTATATAAAATTACATATGTAGTAAAAATAAAAATAATGACAATTATCGATCCATTCATCTTATTATACATCTAATTTTTCTTAAGTTGTAGGTTAAAAAATTCACTCAACAAGAAAAAATTATATTAATTACTAAAATTAAGGGGTAAAGAGAAATTAAGTTGATAGTTCTAAAAAATTAAGAGGGGTAAAACTTATATATTTGACTAATTTAAACATTTCATTATTAATATTTCATAAGTTATCCTAAAATAAAGGGAGTAATTCCCACCTAGGGTGGACTCAACCCTGAACAATTCTTACACTTATTCAAATTTATTTTGGCAACAAGCTTAAACCAGAAACAATCTCTCCTTTATGGGTAGTGTCGAGACCATAAAAACTTTTGAAGAGGGCAAAGTAACAATAACAAAATGTTCAAATACACTTTGCTCCAAACAATATATAAAAATAAAAGTTTATAGTCACTCATATGAATGTGATGATCGTTGTAACTCAAAACTCAAGAACCAATAAGTTTTGTTGTCATAATGATCCTTCAAAATATAGATCTATCAACTACATAATTCTCATTTACAAGAAATAAGAATAAACCTGTAATAGTAGAGTAATGCTATATTGCACCGTTATGATGTGTTAATACACGTGTGACATGCACCACCATCATACATTACAATATATAGTTTATCTTTTTCTCATAAAGTCTAAAATAGGTTATATATGACGTCGACTTATATCGGTACAGAGAACGGCATTGCTACATCATATTTTCATAATAATATGAAAATAAAAAAATAATAGGATTAATTAATAATGGAGAATAACGAATGGAATGGGTATTCTTAGCAATGTTCGTGTGAAATGCAAATTCTTACTTCTCAAGTATCAACATACAAATGATTTCTATACTACGAAAGAAATATTAACCAGACATGATAAATGAACGTTCATGTTCCTATTACACCTTCTATTTCCCGCTAGGGTGAACACGGTTTGGTTAGTGGAAAAAGTTGAACCGAACCGAAACATTTTGTTCAGCTATATGCCAAACTGAATCAAACCGTGAAGGTCAGAAGAACTTAATTGAATCGTGAGTTTTGGTTCGGTTCGGTGGCACCTGTTATTTAATTTTAGCAAAAAATTCAACCTAAAATAGTAATATCTGAAACTTTCCCAATTTAAAATCTGGAAAATCACACAAATCTATAGCAAATCACCCTAGAATCTAACACAAAACAAATCAGTGTACAAACAATATCAAATAAACTTAAAACTAATCAGATCTAAGAACCAACTAAGAACAATATCAAACTTAGAACTAACAAATCATGTAGCTAAGAACTAACAAATCAACTAATCAGAACTACGAACTAATTTCAACTAACCTGAACTAAGAACTAACGAATAATTAGAACTAGAAACTAACAAACCAGAACTAATAGCTAACAAATAAGAACAAATCAGAACTAACAAATCAGGTTCATTAGAATTAAGAAATCATTTATCTGACTTTGAAGAAATAAATATGAAACTTACCCTCAATGACGGAGAAAGTTGAGATAGGAGAAAGCCGAGGAAGGAGAAAGTTGAGGAAGGAGAATAGTCGAGGAAAGATATAGTCGAACAAGTAGAGCCCTAAGGCGATGACCAGAACTAACAAATCAGGTTCACTAGAACTAAGAAATCATTTAACTGATTGAAGAACCAGAGATGAAACTTACCCTCAATGAAGGAGAAAGCCGAGGAAGGAGAGATCCGAGTAAGTAGAACCCTAGGATGATTATAAAGGGGAATGAGGTGATGATTACAGAGGAGAAGGGCCCAAGGCGACGATTACAGAGGGGAGGAGAGAAGGCGTCGATGATTACAGAGGAGAGGGGAAAAGGCGTCAGCGATTACAGTTGAGAGGGGAGAAGGTGTCGTAATTAGGGTAGATGGGATGGAGATGGAAACAAAAGGGAAGTGGGGAAATGCAAATTAAACCCTACCCCTAAAACTTTTGGCTTATATATTGAGGGGTTTCATCAAAACGACGTCACATAAAATGTAGTACTTGAGAAATATACAAGGGGTATAAATATGAAGTCATTTTATATTATAAGTTTCGGTTCAATTCAGTTCTGCAGAACTGTCAAACCGAACCAAATCGTAGGGGCCTAGAGAATAGACCATTTTGGATTCGGTCGGTTCTGTACAATTTTAAACACCCCTATTTCTCACAACAAATATCACCTAAGGCTTGGTTTGGTCTCTAAATTTTAAGTTGCCTCAATTAATTTGACTCCTATATTTAATTTAAGTGTATCCTTGTACCCATATATAATTATTGAAAATATGAAGAAGAAAAAAGTAATAAAACATGTCATAGTATCATGATTACAATAAGTCATATTGGACAAGATTAGAGGGGTAAAACGAATATAATTATGATTGTTATACTCGTTTCTATTCTCAAGTCATATTTTTTGGGATCCTAGAACATATTGAATTCGGCGCGAGTACCCCGAACCCAAGGCTGAACCCCTCAAGGAGTCTCGAGGCCACCTCTCGGGGGAACCCGAGGCCAGCCTGAGGACATCCCTCATGGGCACCCCGAGGCCAACCCCTCGAGGACAACTTCGAGGCCACCCTTAAGGGGAACCCCTAGGTCACCCCTCGAGAGTCGTGTAAATCAAATTATATTTTGACTAAGTCCCAATAGAGAGAGGTTGTGCTTAACGAGAAACTCACGGCGTGGGAAATCTCCCGCCTTAGTTCAAATATGCCCACTACCCAAGGAGTCAGTCAACTTGTGCTAAGCAGGGTATCATCATAAGTATTTATTATGGTCGGTCTGATAGAGGCCTCGAAAGAACATTGTGGGATATGAGGACAGGTTGTCCTAACACCCGAGGTCATCACCTGATACCTCGTACCCTACCAAGCCAATTAGAGAAGCCTAAAGCTGGGGATTGGTCTGAGGAGGTACCACATTCGAGGAGAGGCCTACTACTCTATGGAGACCAACCCAGCCTTAAGGTCTGCTGCCCACTATAACCCTAATAAATGCATTTCCAAAAGGATGAAATAACTTACAACTACTTCTCTACTTTACTCTCCTTCATCCCTTACCGACTTAAGCTTCAAAGGGATAAAAAGGAGACATCCCTTTCTTCTTTGGTCTGCTACTTTAAATTCCCCCTTTGTAGGTGTGGAGAGAGAAGTGTAGCATAGACATTGTTGGCTAGATCTCATCCCTGAGATTTAGACATCAACAATTGGCGCCGTCTGTGGGAATGGAAGGGTAAGCATACTTTGCCTCATAGTTTCCAATTGAATAGTTAAGAAAATGAGTCGAATATCTAATCGGACAACAAGATCTAACCGAGGGCTCGCCCTTTCTGCGCATTCAAGGGAGTCCCTAATTCCTGATGAAGTGCTAACCCGAATGCCTTATCCAAATCGAAGGGTCAACGCCCAAAGAAACCATCCAACCCAACGAGAGGAAATTACAAAACTACGGAGGCAGGTCTAATCCCTTACCCTAGCCCTTGACCATCAGTGCCTAGCCCATCACATTAGGACCCCCAATCCAGAAGAGGATGTAGAAGAGGAGGTGGATAAGCAAGACCAGAACACTAAGACTAGTGCTGGATGACCCCGGGGTGTGAATCTTAACAACCTCAAGGATCTACACACGCTGCTCAATGAAAAAGGAAGGCACAGACTGAAGTCGAAGGCATAACAGAAAGAAATTTGGAGCTAGAGGCGGAGATAAAATAGCTTTGAGAGCAATTAGGCGACATGACGCGAGTTCGAGCTATGAATGTCCCTTATTCAGCAGTGGCCCTGCTTTAGCATGTAGAACCTCCATTCACAGAGGATATCATGCGTGCTGAGATGCCCCAACAGTTTAAGATGTCATCCATCACACCCGATGATGGCACTAGGGACCCTATTGAGCATTTGGAGACTTTCAGGACTTGGATGGAGCTCCCAGGTACCTCAAGGGCTATTATGTGTAAAGCGTTCCCTCTTACACTAACATCATTATCCGGCTCCTAGTATCGACAGCTAAAGTCAGGCTCTATCGCATCATTTGGTGAATCTCAGCAAGATGTTCATCCATCAATTCCTAGGAGGTAGAGACCAGATGAAGTCTATCACCCATCTTCTCACCGTTAGGCGGTATAGAGACGAGAACCTATGCGACTATGTTTTCAGGTTTAATGCGGAGGCCCTGAAAGTGGAGGGATATGACAATGACATAGCTCTCATGGCAATGATGGCCGGGCTAAGTGACAAGAGGTTATTATGGTCATTGGCAAAGAAAACACCCACAAGTTTTGCTGAACTCCTTACTCATGCCCATAAGTACATGAGCGTAGCTGAGCTCCTAAGATCACGAGATGGGGAGTGAATCAAGGACAAGCCAAGGGAAAAAAATAAGGAACCTGATAAACGGGGAGGGAAGAAAAGACCCCGTGAGGAAATAAAACCACTTGAACCAGGCAAGCCAAAGTCTTTACATGTAGATCAATTTGTTAACCTAACTCCATTAACAACACCCCAAGAACAGATACTCATGTAAATAAGAGAGAAGGGATTGCTGAGACGGCCTGAAAAATTGAAAGGAAACCGAGAGCACCGAAACAAGAATAGATAATGCTTGTTTCACAAACACCATGGACATCACACAACTGAATGTCATGACCACAAACAGGAACTAAAAAACTTGGTCTATATAGGGTATCTCAAGAAGTATGCCGCTGCCAAATGATGAGACCATAGTCCACCACCACCGCGGAGGGCTAACAAGGAAACAAGACCCCCAGAAACAACCACTAGGGAAGTAAGAAACATATAGGGAGGACTGTACAGACTCAACTCGAATCAGAATTAGAGGAATTTAGCTCGACAAGCAAGGAGGGAACCTTATGCTTATTTCAATGCAGTCCATATAACCTCACATTACCTTCACTGAGAGCCACAGATCACCAACACTTGTTACTTCATACTTGTACAAGAAGAGGTGACCTTTACAGATCGAGACCTAATAGGTGTCCACCACCCCCCCACAATGATGCTTGGTAGTCACCCTCGCCATTGCAAACGTTTGAGGCCATCGATTACTTATCGATGAGGGAAATTTTACTGACATACTGGGGATGGAAGCCCTGACGTAAATGAGACTAGACCTTAATAACTAAATTCTCGAGGCCACAAGCCTAGAAGGCTTTGGAGGAGAAATCATATTCTCCCATGGGAGTATCGAACTTCTAGTCATCCTAAGAGAGTAGCCATAGCATGTCACGTTGATGAAAAAGTTCCTGGTAGTCCACAACACCCAAGCTTACAACAGGATCATGGGGCAAACATTTATACACATGGCTAGAGCAGTCTCATCATCCTACCACCAAGTCATGAATTTTCCCATTCCACATGGTGTGGGAACTGTCAGAGGGGACAGAGGTTCTCTAGAGAGTGTTATACCACGTTATTGCATAGGAGATAAGCGCCCATTTTAATGCTCCAATACCCTGATGACATGATAGAAGAAATAGAAAATGTCACCCCACAAGACACCCCATTGTAAACGACATCGAATGACTAAGACGAAGGCAGGGCTTACGTGAAACTAGTATAGGAGGTTAAGAAAGCTGTGCTGGTTACAGGCGACCTAACTAAAGTAACTAAGATTGGGAGTAACCTCACCGGTGAATCGAAAGCTAAGATAATTACATTGCTCCGATTTAACGTGGATATCTTCTCCTGGACACATGACAACATGCCAGGGATAGACCCAAAGGTCATAGTACACAGACTACGGGTGAACCCCGAGGCTAAACTAGTCAGGTAAAAAAGGTGATAGTTTGACAAAGCAAGGATCAAGGCCATGAACGAAGAAGTGGACAAGCTTTTGGAAGCCAAACTCATTAGAGAAGTCCACTACCCCCAGTGGTTAGCAAATGTAGTGATGGTAAAGAAACCTAATGGGAAGTCGAGAATATGTGTGGACTTCACTGACCTCAATAAGGCTTGTCTCAAGGATAGCTTCCCACTTCCAAGTATAGACAAGCTGATGGATGCCACATCAGGTTATGAGGTTTTATGTTTCATAAATACGTACTCGGGCTACGATCAGATGAAGAAAAGACTGCATTCACCACCAAAATAGGTTTGTATTGTTATAGAGCTATGCCCTTTGGTTAAAGAACGTTGAGGCCACATATCAGCACCTTGTCCATAAGATGTTTGCAAAGAAAATAGGGAGGAACATGGAAGTATGCGTTAATGACATTCGTATGAAGAGAACCACTATTACCTTCTTCTTGATAGACTTAGCCGAAACCTTTTCGACTATAAGGGAGTACAACATGAGGCTTAACCCAGTCAAGTGTGTTTTCAGAGTAGGAGCAGGGAAGTTTCTTGGGCTCATAGTAAACCAAAGGGGGATTGAAGAAAACCCGGATAAGATCTAAGCCCTTGTGGAGATGGAACCACCCTAAAATGTAAAAGAAGTACAACAGTTGAATGGATAGTAACTGCCCTGAATCGGTTCACGTCCCGAGCTACATACATGTGCCTGACCTTTTTTAGAGCACTAAAAAGGGAGAGGATTTTCAATGGATAGATGAATGCAACAAGGCCTTTGAGCAGTTGTAGTATTTGGGGAAACCACCCTTGTTGAGCAAGCCTGTCGTAGGGGAGGTTCTCTTCATGTACCTTGTTGCCAGTTGAGCGACAGTTAGTTCAGCCCTAGTCAGGAAATAAGAGAAAATTCATAGGCCTGTATATCACACCAGCAAAGCTCTTAGTGACGATGAGTCGTGATACCCAGACTTGGAAAAATTAATTATGCGCTTGTTACCTCTGCCCGAAGACTAAGACCCTATTTTTAGGCACACCCAATCACCATCAGGAACGAGTATTCCCTGAAGGAGGTGTTGATGAAACCCGAAGTGTCTGGAAGGATAGCTAAGTGGGCTATTGAGTTATCAGAGTTCGAAATAAAGTTTGAACTAAGGAATGCAATCAAAGGTCAAGTCGTAGCTGATTTCTTGGTGGATTTAGCCTTGACCTCATTCCAAGATGAAGGAACGCTATGAGAACTTTACGTCGACAAATCCAATAATGTAGCTGACAGTGGAGCGGGTCTTGTCCTTATCATTCCTGATCGAATCCAGCTCGAGTATGCCCTCAAGCTTGGGTTTTCAGCCATAAATAATGAAGCGGAGTATGAGGCACTGCTAACAGGCCTGAGGTAGCTTGTGGCCTTTGGGGTGAAGAATCTTATGATATACATCGACTCACAACTTGTAGTGGGACAAGTGAAGGGGGCTTCCAAGCCAAAGAGGAACACATGGAACAATACCTTACTTAGGTCAAGACCTTCCTCTTAAGACTTGACAGCTATCAAATCGACCACATCCTGAGGTCCTAGAATAATAATGCAGATTCCCTAGCAAGGCTAGCCTCAGCATCCGGGCATGAGCTAGACAAGACTATCCTGGTGGAACACCTCACCCACCCAAGCATTGAGGTGTTGGAGACTATGGAACTGGACCTCGGCCAGGTCGAGCGGATGAATCCCGTCATTCACTATCTTAGTTAATGGGAACTCCCAGAAGACAAATCTGAAGCAAGACAATTTTGGTATGTCTCAACCCGATATACGCTACTAGAGGGAATCCTATACCAAATGGGTATTCACTATCATATCTAAGGTGCTTGAGAAAGACGGAGGTTGACTATGTCATGAAAGAGGTGCATGAGGGCACATGCGAAAACCATCTAGGAGGGCAAGCTCTGGCACACAAACTAATTAGGCAGGGGTATTACTGGCCCATTATGAAAAGAGATACAAAGGAATTCCCGAGAAGATGTGATCACTGTCAGAAATTCACCCCTTACCTTCAGCAGCCCCACTAGAGCTTATGTCTGAGCCTTTTTCGCAAAGGGGGATCGACTTCATAGGCCCCTCCCAATGGACAAAGGGCAAGTGAAATTCGCCATAGCATATGTGGACTATTTCACCAAGTGGGCGAGAATTGCAGAACAAAAGATTATCGCTTTTGTGTGGAAATTTTTTTATGTAGATTTGGCATTCCTCATACTATCGTGATAGATAATAGGAAACAGCTCGATAATGAAAGGTTTAAGGAATTTTGTGATGGCTTTGGCATCAAGCACATCAAGTCTTTCCCGGCTCATCCTCAAGCTAATGGACAAGTGGAAGCCATCAATAAGATTATCAAGCACACCCTGAAGGTGAGGCTCGAAGACCTGAAATGAGCATGGCCCGAAGAACTTGCTGGGGTCTTGTGGTCTTACCGAACCACAGTTCGGGGGTCAATGGGAGATACCCCTTTCTCTCTTACCTTTGGGATGGAAGTAATGGTCCCAGTAGAAATTGGGCTACCCACGAAAAGGTAATGCTCATATGATGAGGAGGTGAATTTAGAAGCCTCCAGAGTCCAACTCGACCTAATCGAAGAACATCGAGAAAAAGCCCAGCTAAGGACATTAGCATATAAGTAGATAGTGGCCCACCATTACAACTCACGAGTGAATGTAAGGTCATTCAAGGTAAATGACCTCGTACTACGAAAAATAGAGTTTGGGCTTAATCGTGTCAAAGGACCCCTTGGCCCTAACTGGGAGGGACCTTCGAGGGTTGTCCGACCACTTGGGCCAGGAACCTACAAATTAGAAGATCGCTTGGGGAACATACTTAAACACCCATGGAACACAGAACACTTGAAAGTGTATTACCCTTAAGTAGATGTATGATTTCAAGACATGAATGTATGGCTAAAATATGAATGAAAAGACCCTAAGTATGACCATTTTTTAGTATCTATGATAATTCTCCAATACTTAGGCCGAACCCCACGGGCAAGGCAACTAAGACCCCCAGTCTCTTCAAAATAGAAGTGAACCCGACGGCCAATAAACCGTACCCCACGGTCATGATAATTCTTAGACACTTAGGCCAAACCCCACGGTCAAGGCAACTAAGACCCTTGGGCTCTTAAAAATAGAAGCGAACCCGAGGGCCAATAAACTCTACCCCACGATCATGATAATTCTTAGACACTTAGGCCAAACCTAACGGTCAAGACAACTAAGACCCCCAGGCTCTCTAAAGTAGAAGCGAACCTGAGGGCCAATAAATTGTACCCCGCGGTCATGATAGTTCTTAAACTCTTGGGCCGTACCTTATGGTCATTACCAATATCATTGGGCTCTTCAAGGAGGAAGTGAACCTAAGAAGCTGTCAGACCTAACCCCATGACTTATCAACACACTTTAGCCCGAATTGGCTATAGCAACGATCCATGCTAAGGGGCAAGAAGGGTCATTACTAAGACTCTAATAAATAAAGTGCAAAATCAATGCATAAAGAAACAAAATTACAATTGATACTCATAAACATTGTCATACATCATATGCATATTCTCATATAATCCATTATCATTACATATTACCAAAAATACCCAAACAAATGTTCACTAAAGATAAAGTCAGGGGAGGATAAAGAGGAGAGACGGTAGACATTATCGAGAGGAAACTGAGATCGAAATAAGGGTAATGCTCCAAAACCAATCTTCACGTCGTGGCTACGCCGACACCAAATTCTTCAAATAAATCATCAACCCTAGTCAATCGAAATAAATTCAGATTTCGTTCAGCTACCTCAACACATCTCCGAGCAGATCTAACCCCATATCTAGTCTGTGATAGCTCAAACTGCACCCGAGAAAGCTCCTTTTTTTACCCTTTTATATCATCTTGGGCTTTAGCTAAAATATCTTCTGCCTTTGCTACATTGTCTTCTGCCAAGGCTTGTTTAGCCTTGGCCTCTATAAGTGCACGCCTAACAAGGAGGATCTCATGCTACAGGTTCTGGATAGTGTTCTTGAGCTCACTCATTTCCACTTCGTGCATTTTGACCACAATAGTAGCTTTCTGAAGATTCATATCTTTCTCCCGCACCTGTGAGCGAATGGCCTCAACCTCGCCATGACAGAACTCAAGTCTCCACTATATGCGTCTCGCGCAATGCGACAATCCTCGAGCTCTCGAGCATCTGGGCATGTAGACATTGTGTTGCCTCTAACTCCCTAGTCAAGCGCGTTGTGGCCTCAATATATAGGCGTCGTGCAGCCCCTAACTCTTGTGCATGGTTGCGGAGGACCACCTCTAATTTTGCCTCCAAACGAGTGATCTCATCAGATGTCCTTACGCCGCAACCCCCCAACTCATTGGTGAGGTCCCTAATTTGAGACTTGAGCAACTTATTTTCTTTGATGACAAAAGACCTATCTTCCTCAGCTCGCTTGGCCGATACACAGGCATCATCAAAGCTAGTCTTGAGTTGAGCCCGTGATCCTCCAACAGAACACATACCATAGATACTTGAAATAAAGATCAGTCAGTAAACCTTACTAAAGATAAATTAAACTAAAGAAAAAGAAAGAATATAGAGATCAACTTGTGTGCAAGTAGCAACACTAATCGAAGAGAGACATTGGTCCCCCAACTCTAATAGCCCCAAGGCCCCTTCAAATGTGACTCGCTCTCTGTGCCTCTCCAAAAAAGTCTCCATGTCAGCCCTCATCCAAATGAGGAACTCATGGATCCTTTCTTCATTGTCGTCATCGGTATCAGAAATGATCACCTCAGGGAGTTCCTTACTCCTAGATGGGCCAACACTCTCATCAAAGGTAGTATCTTCTACAGACGCCCTAAAGCCTTTGAGATGATAAATAAGAGTACAAGTGCCCATGGACACCTCCTAATACCTCCACCAACATCAAGGAGGTCCCCGAGGGCTGGGTCAACCCCACCAACACCATGGCTTCTATCAGAATATTCCACCCCTATAGCACCAGGACCCCCGAATCAAAAGCTGAAGACATGATTAAGCAATGGACGTTGTAAATCTACTGGGGGGCATGAGATGGGAAGCCAGCGCCATCATGGGTGCTGTAGGTCTACTGGGGGCATGAAAGGACCCTCCAGAATGGCCGCTGCTTTTTGATGCATGAGAAGGATCCCTAACCTTTTCCCTCTTCCTCTTCTTAGATACATTCACCTACTTCTTGGCCTTAGATCCACTTATAGAAATGGTGTTAAAAGTATACCCCAAGGCATGCAGACAACGGCTGTTAGTGACAACTTTGATTTTGCTAGGTTACACTCGTTCAGAAGGTTTGAATACCTTCGCCTCTCCAGTGGAATCTGGAATGCCGATTCGATCTGCTCCAGCATCGTGCCGTTTAACATAGGATGGTAGCCTTTCATTCCTGCCATCATAAAAAAATTAGGAATAACTCCAACAATTACTAAGTGCATATTTGTATACATGTAAAAATATGTTAAGTTGAAATAAAATGGACTTTCACCAGGAGTAAGCACGAGATCTATGGGAGTAAACCTGCAAAGAACCTCTCATGATCCATCGAGAGAGAACCTTGCCCGTTTGGCCTACTTGCCACCAGTAAAAAACCAACTGTCCTTGATTTCTCTATTGTTGGATGGAAAATTAAGCACGAGTGCGTGAAACTTTCCCCCACGAGGGCTCGAGTAAAAATAGCCCCACTCCTCCACGCTTGAGCTAAAATAGATCATGTAGTACCTTGAAATCAAGGGGAGCCTTAAGAATGACTATCCATATCACGTATACTCCTAAGATATTCCTCTAAGAGTTATGAAGAAACTGACATGGGGCACAATGTGACCTCCTAAGAGTTAGCCTCGCTATATCGAGAAGGGGGAGCCAGAGTCCAGCCTCAAAGTGGGACTGACAAAAAGCAATCTCAGTGTTGGGAAGGGAGCTAGCTAGCTCGTTGGGATGACAGAGTCGTAGTGTGATTGAGTCAGGAATGGAGTACTTCTCCCTAAGCTCGTCCATATGTTGTTGAGTCATGGTCTTCGGAGCAGCGTCAATCATATAGGTCTCTCTCGTGCTCCCCTAGCCTCATCCCGCTCATGGTCACTTTCCTCATCCCTCCATCTAAACCAACCTCGGGATCAACCCCGTCTTAGGCGTGACTAATAATTTCTTGTGATTCACCACTCTCGTGGCCTCTAGTGTCCAATGAGGGGAACCTAGAAAATTGAGCCTCAAGTGAACCAAACTCGATAGAATAATCATTTAGCGAATCAGAAGCTAAAGACATGATTAAGCAATGGATGTGAAGATGACTATGACCTAAAAATACAACAAACAAAGGCAATGTGGAGACAAAATGACATAACGATACTAAATACTGAGGGTGATAAGGGTCTGACCCCGGGGGCGACACCACACTGGCCGCTAAGACCCCGGGGACACCCAAGATCCTGATCTTGCGGATGCTCGAGGATGAGGCCTCGGGGTCACCAAAGGATGAAATCTTGGGATCACCCGAGGATGTGGTATCAGGTATGACCGAGGCACTAACCTTAGGGAATCGGAGGTCCCGATTATCCGCAAGATCAGGATCCTTATCACCCTCAGTAGCTCTACTATATGGAAAATAAATAATAAGACAAAAGGAAAATAAAGGAGAGAGAGAAGCACCTTGCACCAAGTTGAGAAGAAAAGGAAGAGTGAAGAGCCTGCTATTTATAAAGATCCAAGGTTTCCCCAGCCACCCAAAGGACCCCTAGGTAGAAGGCTTAGCTCATCTCGGGTAACGCAACCATTATGACCCCTACAATAAAGTACATGTCCTTTCACTTAGCCTATAGATAGGCGGATAGGAGGATAGGCTAGGACAGTTGTGTCATATCAACATGAAAAGATTAGCTAAACTCCCTGAGTCCAGTCCAGGGATATTATGGACATCGACGAGTTGGGGACAACTGTTATACCCATTTTTGGATATCTAAAAATGACATTTAAGGACACGGTAGATTGAGAGCAGCGAATACCTTGAACCCAAGGTCGAACCCCTCAAGTAGAGGACCCGAGGCCACCCTTATGGGACACCCCGAGGCTACCCTTCGAAAGGCGTAGATGGTGTTCGTGTAATCAACTTATATTTTGACTAAGTCCCAATAGAGAGAGGTTGTGCTTGAAGAGGAACTCAGGGGGCAGGAAATCTCCCACCTCAGTTCAAATAAGCCCGCTACCCAAGGAGTCAGTCAACCTGCGCTAAGCAATGTTTCATCATAAGCATTTATTATACTGGTCCAATAGAGGCTTAGGAAGAACATTGCAGGATATGAGGACAGGCTGTCCTGACACCCGATGTCATCACCTGATACCTCATACCACACGAAACCAATTAGAGAAGCCTGAAACCGAGGGTTGGTTCGAGGAGGTACCCCATTGGAGGAGAGCCCTGCTACTGTACGGAGACCAACCTAGCCTCAAGACCTGCTGCCCACTATAAATATCCTAGTAAATGCACTTTCAAAGGGACGAAACAACTTCCAACTACTTCTCTACTTTGCTATCTTTCATCCCTTACTGACTTAAGCTTCATAGGGATAAAAAGGAGACCACCCTCATCCTTCCTTGGTCTCCTATTTTACCTTCTCTCACTGAAGGTGTGGAGAGAGATGTAGAGCACAAAAAATTTTGGCCTGATCTCATTCCCGAGATTTAACCGTCTACAATGATAATTCCATAAAATTAAGAGGGGCAAATACATCATTTTATCAACTTAACAGTTTATTTAGTTATATAATTTCAAATCTGCCAAAACAATGGGGACAATTTCCCACCATCATCTATGTAGGATCTTCTATGAAAAGGATGGTAAATTGGTCAAATCTAATATGGATCGTATATGATTGGTAGTTAAAGTCGGCGCCTCTCTTTGGATTCTCTCATCTGAGCTCTCTGGGGAAGAAGATTAAGTTGAACTTCAAGCTTACCAATTAAGCTAACCTTAGCTGGCTTTTCAAATGCTAGCTTAGAAAAAAATAGGATTTTATTTGATTTCTCTAACTTTATTATGAATTTTATCTTTAATAGTCATAAATATATCCATTTTAGGCTAAAATAAAAAAGTCTTACATTGAGTTTTTTTTAGATATATGATTATTCTTTTTTATCGTCATAAATGATGATTGTTGGTAAAATTAGCACTTTTATTTATTTGATAATTTCCAAATAAAAAAAAACAGAAACTCATTTCTCAAGTTGAATAATAGTTTTTTTGGGTTGGCTCTTGAACATTATTTTTTAAGTTTTTAATATGGGAAGCTATGTCTTAAATTTATATTTTCATTACAATTTAACCAAGGAATGGTTATTCACATTTGGAGGTTATCAATAAATATATATTGTTCTAATTTTTAATATAGGAAGCATCTCTTATTTTTCTTTCTTCTAATTTTTATCAAACTAAGTAATAGCTATCAATAAATATATTTTGATCCAAGGGTAAAATTAAAAATTGACATACACACACGCACACACATAACATTGCCTTAAACATTTCATAAAAATAAATATTTTTACCCCTCAGAGAGAGGTTTGAACCATCTTAGTCATTTTGATCAGATATGAACGGCCTAAATGAAAGAAACTTAAAAATAAAAAGTTAAAAATGTTCATTTACATCTACACAAATATATATCGTCAGATTCAGACCTAAAGCTCCAAATCTCACTAACCCCTCTGTTGTTTCCTTATCCCCCAACCCCTTGGTGCGCAATTAGCACACTGTGAAGCCCCTCAGACCTTACCTATAGTAGTATAGATGCGAGAGGCTTTTCAAATTTGACAAACAATACATTTAATGAATATTGTGTGCAAAGTTTAGTGGGAGTAAGTTCACGTTCCTAGTTTTGTATATTGATGATATATTACTTGTCAGCAATGGTTTATGTATGTTCCACGAGACTAGGAGATTCTTTCGAAGAATTTTGAAATGAAAAATCTTAGTGAAGCTTCTTTTGTTTGAGGGATCCAAATACACTGGAAATGTTCTTGAGGTATTCTTGGATTATCACAAAAACTTATATAGGAAAAGTGTTTAAAAGGTTTGGCATGTAATATTGTAAACCCTTTGACACCCATGTCGCTAAAGGAGACAAGTTTTATCTCAATCAATGCCCTAAATTAGCCTTGTAGCTAAGAAAATGTAGATGATTCATTATGCATACGCTATGGGAAGTCTAATGTATGCTCAGGTCTATATGCGTCTAGACATTGCGTACATTATTGGTGTATTGGGCATATATCTTAGTAACCCTGGGATGGATCATTTAAAAGAAACCAAACGGGTTATGAGATATTTATAGAATAAAATATTACATGCTCATGTATTAGAGGTCTGATCAGTTAGAGGTCATTGGCTGTTTTTGCTGGATGCCAAGACAGTAGAAGTTACATTTCATGCTACATTTATTTGTTGACCGGTGGAGTCGTTTCTTGGAGGAGTGTCAAATATACACTTATAGTTTCCTCCACCATGGCAGCACGATTTATAGCATGTTATGAGGCATCCAATTATGGAATATGATTGTGAAACTTTGTCATTGGGTTGCGCATTGTCGAGAACATTGAAAGACTACTAAAGTTGTATTGTGATAATAAATCAACAGTTTTATATTCCAACAACAACATGAGATCATCTAAGCCAAAGAATATCATGATTAAGTTCATGGGTGTAAAAGAAAGAGTACAAAGTGGTCGTATGTCCATATAACATATTGAGATAAACTCCACGACAATAGATCTGCTCACTAAGATATTACCACCCAAGATCTTTCACGAGCACATACTCATATGAGTCTTATATTGTTTGATGATATCATGGTTTAGTGGGAGTTTGTTTATTGCTTTATGTTGTATTTTGTGAACGTTTGTGTTTTTGGTATTTTCTGATTAGAAATAAAGCTATTTAGTTCGTTTCACTATGTGACATTAAGTTGTTGTTGTTGACCTCACTAAAGTAAAGCAGGATCGGCTGAAATAGACATGTATAGATCACATTGCGTGTAATTTTTCATGCTACGGATCCATGGTTGATCTATGTCGTTTGGTTGTATTGGTATATGTGACCATCGATTAGTTTAGTTACAATAAAAGTAACGAAGACGGCTTTGATCCTATGTCAATATAGTCAATGTGCAAGATTGTTTAAGATATACATTATGTTTGAGATAGCAAATTTTGGGAGCTCATAAAGTTAAACACATTTATATGGTTACATATGTGGCCCGGTAGATTGTTAAAAAAATTCAACATGTGGGATCACACATGTAAAATTAAATGTGTTGTGCTATCTTTGAATAAACCTAGTTAAAATGATCTAATTAAGAAATTAAAATTCTAAGTCTTATGTGTATAATTATTATGGAATTAATGTGTAGATACCATAATGATATTTTTAATTTTTTGAATGATCAAATTAGAAATATCAAAAGTTATTAATTGCACAGTCAAGTAAAAGTGTTATGGTCCCTAAATTACACAAGCGAATCATTTTTATTTAAACTGATATCTCTATTCATTCAATAGAGTATTTTAGAGAAGAACTTAAGGACTTGTGTCAATTTGAAAATCTAATCTATCACTTTCTCATTCAATTATCCATGGAACCAGATAAGCTTTCCGCAATCAAGTTCTCCACTTCTTTTTTCTCATTCAAATCAAATGACATATGTATTCATGATTAGAGTTTGATGAAATTTCATAGAAACATGTTGATCTTATGATTTATGAAATATAATACGCTTCGTTAAGCTTAATTTCAAACTCATCATGAAAATCACCCATCTCTTTAGAAAAAGGTTTCTTGCAAATTTGAAAAAGAATCGTAAAGATCGGTTGAACACAATTTTTCAACAAATGTTTCATGCTGAAGACAAATATCTAAAATCCAAATGAGTAAAAAAAAAGTTTATTAAGGTAAATTTATAATTTATGGAGATGAATTAACACAATAGATAAACATTATACTTACATTATATGAGTCATAATTCAAGTCCTATTTCCCATAAAATTTGTAAACTTTCACAAAAAAAGTAAATTTACAATCTCATATATATTTTATTTCTTCTAAAATGTACTCAATTTTCAGTTCTTTTATAATTGTCATTATTTACTAATAATTTAAGTTGTTTTAATAATTAATTGGCAACCCATTTATTTGTAAGTGGTCCCTTGTCGTTTCGTATGTGATCTAATTATACTGTATTGATCAGTTTAAGAAACTATTAATTATTCTCAAAAACAATAATATAAAAAATAATTTCCAAAATTAAAAATAGTTGGTGGAGAAGGAGAATAAATCAGGCGTTGAAAGTGAGGAGAAAATATATAAAAAGCAACTTGGGTTTAGATGGTATCTTTTTAATGTCAACCACGTAAGCATTTCATGTGGATTCTCAAACCTAGTCTTCCAAACAATTTTCCACTGACCAAAAACAAATTGCAATAAGCAAATAACTCAAACATAAAAACTTCAGCATTTTTTCCAACTTATTCCCACCCAAATCTTGTATCGATCAACCATAATACCATATTGATTGATGTTTATCAAATAAAATTTATATGATGAGGTTAAGTGTTATTTATATAATTTTGTATGTTATACTTATGTTTTAAAATTAGTTTTAAATGTTTAAAGTTTAATTTTAATTTATGTATGCAATGTTAATTTAGTTTTAAGTACTAAATAATCATATTTCTCAATAACAACAGGGTGTGAAAATAATTTAAATCCAAATAAGTTAACTCTTGGTTTTGTGTCCAATATACACTTAAAATAAGTTGTAGTTTAATGTTAACTAAAATAAGTTGAGTAAAATGAATAAAATAAGTTTAAGTATAAAAAAATGTTGTATTTAAAATGTTCATATTTCCAAACTATATAATTTTAAGTTGAGTTCAATGGCTTCATTCCATCTTCTTCCTTACACGTCTTTTAAGATTTATAGGTAAATATATTTTTTGGGTAAATAAACATGTATGTTCAAATATACAAGATACATGACTCCATGTCAAGATATATTATAAATGAATGTGAACTTAGAGCTTTTTATAAGTTGAAATGAAAATTGGAACTCGAGATTTAATTACCTTTCTATACTTGAATCGATTAGGTAAAAATGAAACTCTGAAAGTAAAAAATCAATGAAAAATAGGGGTACGTCGGTTCCAGTTTTTAGCATAAATATGAGATTGAATTATAATTTATGGTCTTGTCATAATGAGAACTAAATCAACTAGTTACGTGTATAAAAATTGAACTGATTATTAGTGCAGTTAGGTTTTACGGTCTATCAAACATATTTTTTTTCAAAAGATCCATAAAAAAATTTAATCAGATATATTTTCACAACAATTTATTAATTTTTTATGTATTATAATAAAAATTCATAATCCGAAATTAATTACTAGTATAGAGATGATTAGAGTTTGAGTTTTCAAAAGATAGATGTAAAAAATAAAAAATAAATATAATATAAATATGAGGGAGATGATCTAGTCAGTTCGATTCAATATGTTAAAAAAATTTGAGATCGAACCAAAATTTAGTTTTTTACGCAGACAAACTGACTAATGTTAGTTTAAAAGCTGATTAGAGTAATCATTTTCAGTTTATAATTCGATTTAATCAAAGTCGATTTTTGCGCACTTCTGATAAGAATAATGATAGTTTGATAAAATCCTATGAACGTGATCGGGCGCCGCGGGGGAGCGCGTCGGCAAGCAAGCAGGAAGGCTGCGTCATGTGCCAGCTCATCCCACTCAAAACAGAATTCTCTATTTCGCATTTATGATTGGGGCGCCCAACGACAAATCTCCCTCCTCCACTCATTTATCAATTTCTATATCTGTGCTTTTGTCCATTGCGTATAAATACTAAAGTACCCTCACTCAGAATCAGTAAACTAACGGTACACTGGGGATTTTATTGACTTCTTGTGGCCTGTCATTTTCCGTAAAAAGTAGAACCGTTGTCTATATTAGTCAGCAGAAATAGGAGCGGCCAAGGGTAATTGAACTTTGTAAGACCCGTTGATTGGTTCAGTTGCCATCGCAAGTTAAAATGATTGTGAGATTGAATTATAATATTTTAAATTTAAAAAAAATTATAATTATTATAAAAATTTATAAATTTTATAAGATCTAACATATTATGATTTGAACGTACTGGATTAGTATTAATGTAATAATTTTATAAGTCAACCCAATTACTTCTTATGCTTTTAAGCTAAGCTTTTAGTTAAGATTCTCAAGCTAAAATTGGTCATGTTCTTTTTAAGCCAATAATGTAAGAAACACACATACGTTAATTTAAGGCTATATGGTAAAAACACAAACATTGGAAGATACTATTTGAATATAGAGCTTAGCAAGATATACAAAGCTTAATTTAACTGAACTTAGAGAATATAACACAGCATGTGCCACTTTGTTCTCACACTGACGGGAGGGCTATTTTTGATATTTTCTTGGAGAAGAGAACCAAACAAGAACAGTGGCTGCCCCCAATTGAAATGACATTGCTCGTTTATTAGACCAAGAGCCACCCATATCAATTTCCATCAAATTTATTTCACCTTATTATTACCCCCCCCCCCCCT